>PIJE02004766.1:0-23173 GCA_002895965.2 Coryphaenoides rupestris | reverse complement strand
GTCTCACAACTTGGTCTCTTTTTAATTTTTTTTCCGCGTGCGGTCCGCCGAGCAGATAACAGGGTGGACAACAATGGTCGGTAAATAGGGTCGGCCCGCTCTGTGTGTGTCCGTGCGTGCGCCGTTATTCACGCCGTCGCCGCGGACCCGGCGTTCGGAAGAAGGGGGGCGAACCTGAATGGCGTCGGCTCGAGGTGAACGCGAGCCATTCAGGCCGACAGTGAATGAGGAGAAACTCAAGGCCCCTCATGTCTCTCTCTTCCTGTTCCAAACCCAAGCAGCGAAGAACAGCCAATGAAAAAACAGCACAGGTGCGGTGTCACCGATCGTCGTGTTGCTACGCAGGGTGCACTGTTCCAAATATAGCTCAGTTCTTTGGGGGGGATTTGTCTTCTGTGTGTTTACTGCACTGCGTGCTACTATTGAGTCAATGTAATACAGCGACTGTATAACCGGCTATTTTTCTTGCTCAAGGGCACAGCAGTACACTGACTTGAGCTGAAGTTGGTACTTGGAACCGAGGCCGTAGTCGGCCCGGGGTTCAAGGCGGCGAACACGATCATTAATTCGGTTTTCAAGCGGTTCTGTAACTCTGCGATTCCGTCACAACTTCCCCATGATGCCGCGGCGTCCATTAACGCGACCCTTGGGAGCGAAATGACTGCGTGATCAATAGGGGCGATCATGAGAGACCGCCGCAATATCAATATTTTAAAAGCGACTCCTTTGTGGAAACATCGGGGGTAGTTTGTCCACTTTGTGAGCTAAATATCCCTCTCTCGCTCTCTCGGTCTCGCACAAGGGACACTATCCCGCGCTCCTCACGACTACCTTGCGATGGTTTGTGCGATCCTTCTCTGTGCACGCGTACGCTTTATTGTCGGGAAACCTCCGCGCAGTTCATCGTAAGAGGCTTATACTTCCTTAAACGGCGTGAGAGGGAGATAGATGGCGGGTTGCGGTTCCGGCTGACGGGGCTGGGGAGGGAGCAGAGATGACTTGTTGCCGCGCGACCCCCCGAGAGAGGAAACAGGAAACAGGAAACAGTACACCCCTCCATCGCCATTAATCCTGAAAGCTCGTTATTAGCTCCGCGACCACCACTGAGAGTAATGGCGCTGGACCCCGCGCACTCTTCATCACTTTAAAGGTAATGCACGGGACCCATTTGGCAGGTTTTTATATGCACACGCTCGGGCCGGCGTGATTTATTTAGCTTGACCACTCCGGTGAGTCATCGCCAATAGTGACCGATGGGCTGCCTCTGCCAACAGGGGCTGGCTTGGCACACTGTACTGAGTACCTGTGGAACCCTCTGTGTGTGTGTGTGTGTGTGTGTGTGTGTGTGTGTGTGTGTGTGTGTGTGTGTGTGTGTGTGTGTGTGTGTGTGTGCATGTGCTGTGTGCGTGTGTGTGTGTGTGTGTGTGTGTGTGTGTGTGTGTGTGTGTGTGTGTGTGTGTGTGTGTGTGTGTGTGTGTGTGTGTGTGTGTGTGTGTGTGTGTGTGTGTGTGTGTGTGTGTGTGTGTGTGTGTGTGTGTGTGTGTGTGTGTGTGTGTGTGTGTGGCTGTGTGTGTGTGTGTGTGTGTGTGAGTGCGTGTGTGTGCGTGTGTGTGTGTGTGTGTGTGTGTGTGTGTGTGTGTGTGTGTGTGTGTGTGTGTGTGTGTGTGTGCGTGTGCGTGGGTGCGCGTGTGCATGTGTCTGACTTGCCACCCGTGCGTGCGTCTGCCTGGAATCAACAACAATTGGGTCGGTTCCGGCCTGCTCACAAACCGCGGGGGCGCTTGGAACGTGTGCAAAGCTAACGAGACGTTCATTCAAAGACGCTTAATGAAGACGACAGCATTAAGGCGCCATGAAGAGCCTTCCAGCCCCCCCCCCCCCCCCCTCTTATCCCCTCTTCGTTGGTTAGCCCGTGCTCTCCCACCACCTTTGAATTCCATCCCGTTGGTAATGAATGAGTCGCTCGTCCCTCTCCACCACCACCACCATGCTGCTTTCTGCTTGGTTATTGCCGCGGCTATTTATAGCCACGCATCCACCGGAGAACTGCTGCTGTTGCTGCTGCTGCTGCTGCTGCTGCTCTGATGCTGCAGACGCCGCTCACGTCTCGTCGTCTGCGGCTCTCTGACGGTGTTTCTGTTGTTGTTTGTTGTTGTTGTTGTGGTGGTTGTCGCTATCTCCCTAACCTTTTGTTCTGTCACTGTGTGGTGTTTGTTGTTGTTTTTGTTGTTGTTGTTGTTGTTGTTGTTGTCACCATCTCCCTAACCTTTTGTTCTCTCATTGTGTATTGTTGTTGTTGTTGTTGTTGTTGTTTTAGTTTTGTTGTTGTTGTTGTTGTCACTATCTCCCTAACCTTTTGTTCTCTCACTGTGTGGTGTTGATGGTGGTGTTGATGGTGGTGGTATTGGTGGTGGTGTTGATGGTGGTGGTGGTGGTGTTGGTGGTGGTGTTGGTGGTGGTGGTATTGGTGGTGGGTGGTTGGTGTGTGGTGTTGGTGGTGGTGTTGGTGGTGGTGTCGGTGGTGGTGTTGGTGGTGGTGTTGGTGGTGGTGTTGGTGGTGGTGTGGTGGTGGTGTGTGGTGGTGTGGTGGTGGTGTCGGTGGTGGTGTTGCCGGTGGTGTTGGTGGTGGTGTGGTGTGGTGTGGTGTTGCGGTGGTGGTGTGGTGGTGGTGTTGGTGGTGGTGTTGCGGTGGTGTTGGTGTGGTGTGGTGTGGTGTGTGGTGGTGTTGCTGGTGGTGTTGGTGGTGGTGTTGGTGGTGTTGGTGGTGGTGTTGGTGGTGGTGTTGGTGGTGGGGTTGGTGGTGGTGTTGCTGGTGGTGTTGGTGGTGGTTGGTGGCGGTGGGTCTGTTCCCTAGAGATGCTCAGTTTACTCTCGGCTGAAGGAAGGAAGGACTCAGGAATCTCAGCATTGTTCAGTTCAGATTCCGGCTTGGCGGCCATTTGTTACACAACAAGCATTCCTCCATTGTCGCGTTCTGCCTCCTGCCTCCTCCTCCTCCTCCTCCTCCTCCTCCTATCCTCCCCTGACCCTCCTCAGTTTCAAACACACACACATCTCTCCGCAAGCGAGGCCATCTCCAAAACGATGGGCCGTCCCACCACACCGATCGCCGTCTCTAAAGAACGGCGCTTTAAGAAGCATCAGAGGCACAAACAACGGAAAAACACGAAATAAACATCTGCACGTCCAGCTGCTGAGGCGCTGCTGCAGTTCCAGCTCGCCTCTGCGTGTGTGTGTGTGTGTGTGTGTGTGTGTGTGTGTGTGTGTGTGTGTTAGAGCTGTGAATCTTCACTGGCCTCACGATTCGATTCGATTACGATTCAGCTGTCCACGATTCGATTCGATTCGATTCTACGATGCATCTTGATGCATCTCGATGCAGCTCAATAACCACAACCTCTTTTTCAGAGCGCTTCTCACGTGTTTCTTCTAGCGCTTCCACATTCCTTCGTTGTGACGTCACACTAGCGCAGGGGTGGCCAACCAGTCAGAGACGAAGAGCCAATTTTTTTACTGTGTTACTGCAAAGAGCCACATCATACACACATGAACATCTCCCCATCTCTTCCTCTCACACACACCACATTTGTAGCCACTGCCAGGGCAATAACATTTTCATAGTCTTATCTAGTTAATTCGGGGGGTGCTCCGAATTAACCCCCCACCCCCCCCCCCCGAACCCCCCCCACCCCCCCCCCCCCCCCCCCCCCCCCCCCCCTCCCCCCCCCCCCCCCCCCCCCCCCCCCCCCCCCCCCCCCCCCCCCCCCCCCCCCCCCCCCCCCCCCCCCCTCCCCCCCCCCCCTCCTCCCCCCTCCCCCCCCCCCCCCCCCCCTCCTCCTCCCCTCGACCCTCCCTCCCCTCCCCATCAACCTGCGCAATTAACGGCCCCCCCCCATCAGAACCGCGAATTAACGGACCCCCCCCCCAGAGACGCTGACTCGGAGCCCGTCGCGCGCCTCACGGTAGCGTCATTGCGCATCCTTGGCGCAACATCTGTGATGACGCGTTAACTTTGACAGCCATAAAAAAAACACAAAATTCGATATGAACGTAAGAGCATGAAACCAGACAAAGAGCCGCATGCGGCTCGGGAGCCGCGGGTTGGCCAGGCCTGCACTAGCGTATCCCGTCTATTTTGATTATAAATTAATTTGAAACAATGGAGAGACATCGCGTCCTGGCATTGGCAGCAGCTCTCCACATGAGTGGTGCCTTCGAAAAGATTTGTGTGTAGTACAACTGGGTTGTCCATGACGGCCTGTATAAGGTTCTCCTCCGCCTTTGTTGACAATGTTGATATCGTATGTCCCGCCCCCTCCTCAATTTTGATTGGCTGACAAGAGAGACGTGACATTGATGAGCGCGACGCTTCTCCAAAAGTTGAACTATTTTCAACTCAGAGCACTGGGAGCAGAGCGACCAAAAGCGCTGAACTTCATAGGGTTTGCATTGAAAATAGCCGCTGCCAGCGCTTTTTTTTTTTTTTACATCAACGTTAGTAGGCTATAATCGATTATGTTCTGTCACTGCATCGATGCAGAATCGTACATGTCCGCATCGCGATGCATCTTAGAATCGAGAAATTTCCACACCCCTAGCTCTGTGTGTGTGGTGCATGGGTTGTGTTTGTCGTCGCTGTGCCGTTGTTTTGTTTTGTTGTTGTCGTCGCTGTCATTGAGACAGAAACCAGGAAACAACAGAAGAGTTGAGGCGAGTAGAAGCTGGGCTCAGACACTTCACGGCCCATTACAGAACGATTGTTAAGGACGGTTGATAATCATGTGACTTATCGTCATGTGACTCATGCGAGATATACATAGAGAGAGAGGACATGAATCCACTTATGGGCGTTAATAAGAGGCATTATTGTTAAGCTGGAGTTATTGTTTTTTTTCACTTTTCACTGACGCTGAGACACTGGGATCAGGGAACTCTTTGCCTGAGGAGCTAAGCCGTTAAGTTGACTCATTAGGATGCTATCTTAACACACACACACACACACACACACACACACACATACTGTACACATGCACACCTACACGCAGACACGCCAGACATGATAAGAAGTCCTGGATGACTCATGAGCCCAGCAGCCAATCAGATAACGGAGTGTCCTCATTGTTACACATGCAGCGTGATAGCGATCTTCTACCTCCTGCTCGCTTCATTATCAGCAAAAAGGCGGGGGGGGGGGCGGTGCGGCTTCTTCAGCGCGCGTTTCATTACCTGAACACAGCGGAGAGCACGAGGTGACGGCAGCGGGGTGACGGGTGACAACTAACTAGCAAAGCCAACGGAAAAAAACAAAAAACAACCATTTCCGAGTCGTCTTGAGAGAATCGGCGGCGACAGAAAGCAAGCCTCCATCGACATACACACACACACACACACACACACACACACACACACACACACACACACACACACACACAGAGAAAAGCCATGGATTAGCTGCACAGTCTGACAGTGCCGGACGGCTGTATCCTCCCCATGCCACCCGTCCTGTATTAGTGGACTCGTGGCTCATCCAGAACAGACTCGCTTTATTGCTTTGCAGATCACGAGAGAGCCGCCTAATTCCCCCCAAACCGCCATCAGCATCACCTTCTTCTGAGTGGGCTGTGAACCAAACCAAACTACTCCTCCTCCTCGTCCTCCTCCTTCTTCTTCCCCCCTCTGATCAATCAATTTCAATCAATTTGTATTTGAATTTGCAGAATCACCGTGCGGCCTGGTCCCAGTACACAAACACAAACAGTAAGATACAAAATGGGACAGACATACAGCAAGCAGTAAATGAATGAAAAAATACAAAATTAAAACAGATGAGTCAAGATAAAATAATAGAAAAGAGAAAAATGTATTTAAAGCAACGTTGGAGGGATGAAGCAGATAATTAATTAAGATAATTAGGATAATTAAAAACAGCATCATTAAAAACACGATTCAACAACAACTTTAAAACACTGAAAAGAATGCTTGAGTAAAATGAATAAAAGGTGTTGACTAAAATCTATGGAAGGCTGTAGTGTCATGAGAAGGAGGTTTGATGTTTTCAGTCTGATTTAAATATGTCCAAGATTCAAGATTCAAGATTCAGGAGTCTCCTTATTGCCAACAGTACAATGGAACGCTTACTCCCCATTCACTCCTGCAGTATTCTTCTAAACATAAATTCAAAAAAAATGCATGAATATAGCACATACTAAGTACAGTAAAAAGTAAAAAGTGACAAGTAAGAGTCGCAATACTATCTCGGGGTGGTGCAAAAATGCAGTAAAGTTCAGTAATATTTTTAAAACAGCATAACAAATAGTAAATAGTAGCAGCAACATGTGACGATAAAGTCTAATGATAAATGGTGATAAGGGACCAGTGCAGTGCAGTGCAGTACAGTACAGAACAGTGAGAGTGCCTGCGTGCTATGTAGCCGAGTTCCTTGTGTACTTGTAAGTGTACCCCCTGGAAGTCTAATGTACTTTGCAAGTCCAATAATAGTCCAATAGTGTAAAGTCTAGTGGAAGCCTCCCTCACCATTATTAGGTATTCCCGACCCGACGGCACACAAGTGAGAGAGAGAGGAGAGAGGGAGGGACTGAGGAGTCGAACCACCTGGGCACACCGTCTGAGGGTCCTGAGAGAGAGAGAGAGAGAGAGAGAGAGAGAGAGAGAGAGAGAGAGAGAGAGAGGGCAGGGGGGGCCGAGCGGAAATGAAGTTTGTCCAGCGTAATGGTGGGAAACGACTCAGAGGAGGAGGGGGGCCCACAGAGGGACAGCAGCTGCGATTAGCGGTGATGTGTTATTCATGAGGGCCATCTAGTGTGTGAACTATATTTCATCGATATTCCAGCCGCTGTCTCCTGCATCGTCTGTCTGCCTGCCTGCCTGCCTGCCTGCCTGCCTGCCTGTCTGCCCGCCTGTCTATCTGGGGAGACCCTCCTCAGCCATCCCATCCATCCATCCATCCATCCATCCATCCATTCTCGTCCGCTTATCCGGGGCCGGGTCGCGGTGGCAGCCGGCTAAGCAGGGGCCCCCCAGGCTTCCTTCTCCCCAGCCAACACTCTCTAGTTCCTCCTGGGGGATCCCGAGGCGTTCCCAGGCCAGACGAGATATATATATATATAATCCCTCCCTCCATCTATTTATCTATTTTAAGACCAAAGGAAGGAAGGGGTCGGATGGGGTGGGGTGGGGTGGGGGTTCACCGGGGGGTCACCGGGGGTCAAGCGGCGCACCCATATTCTAGGATGTTTAATTACACACACACACACACACACACCCATAACGAGGCATGCATCAACAGCAGCTGTCGTCGGCCATTTTAGACAGGAAGAAGAAGGCGGGGAGATGGGGTGAGGGGTCGGGGGGGTGAGGGGTCGGGGGGGGGGTCGGGGTGCTGTGTGGGCCGTCAGGGACTGTGTTGTTGTGCAGGCATGGCCCGTAAATAGCTCGTCTTCGTCCAAAACGCGCTATTATTATTATTATTATTATTATTATTATTATTATTATTATTGTTATCATCTGAAACCTCCTCATTTATTTCTGCCAAATACCGACAGATTCTATTGGCATGTGTTCCCGCGCGCTCCCGTCCAAGGCTGTCTATATCATCCCAATTTGAGCTGAAAAGCAGCATTGTGCCGCCTGCCACACACACACACACACACACACACACACACACACACACACACACACACACACACACACACACACACACACACACACACACACACACACACACAACGCTGCCATGGTGCCTGCTCGCTTTTCCTTACATTTCTTGTGTGTGTGCTGACAACAACAACAAGCCCATCAGATCTTCCCTTTTCCCACTGATGTGATTCTTTTCTTTTCTAAAACACACACGCACACACACACACGCACACACGCACACACACGCGCACAAACACACACGCACGGACACACAACACAACATAACGACTCACAAGCACTCATCAAAACATATATTAGATTCTCTTCTTTGTGTTCGATATATTATGGATTTGAACTGCGGCTCCGTCGGGCCCTGGACAGAAGACGCACTGACGCACTTCAAACACACACACACACACACACACACACACACACACACACACACACACACACACACACACACACACACACACACAGACGTGCACACACACACACAGACGTGCACACACACACCATCCATTTGGGTGTTCCATTCAGAAGCAACCATGAGAGGCCATTGAATTCGGAGTTTCAGTCTGAGCCTCAGCACAAGCATCGAGGAGATGTTTTAATGTCACCTGGTCATGGGTGGAGTGACCAGAAACCCACACGTCTCCAAAGAAGATGGCGCCAGTGAATGGGCGGAGAAGACTCCCTATCATTCCCGAGTGTGGAGTTGGAGGTGGAGGTGGAGGTGGTGGTGGTGGAGGTGGAGGTGGAGGTGGAGGTGATGGTGGAGGCGGCGGAAGACGGCGCCAGTGAATGGGCGGAGAGGACTCCCTATCGTTGCAGCTGCATCGATAGGAGAGAGAGACACCGTCAAAAACAGACAGTGTGTTTTTTGTTCAGGCGCCGTGTTCAGTTCCCTTGTTCTCCTCCTCTGCCTCAACAGAGGAGGACGAGGAGGAGGAGACAGATTCCGGTGAAAGAAAAAAAAAGAAAAAAGAACGCTCAATTCCGACGCTCAATTCCGACGCGTCTTCCGTTCTTTGTAGAATGGCATTTTCTTTTATTTATGAACTTTTCTTTGTAACTTTTCCTTCAGTAGAAAGAGAGCTGACGGCGATGCGGCGAGATAACACAAGAAAAAAACGACAAAAAAAACGCAACGATTCGAGACGAGATTAGGCGCAGAGTAAAGAATCAATTACCGCGTCCTGACAGGCAACCTGCGGAGCGGAGAGGGAGTGAGGGGGGTGGGGGGGGGGGGGGGGGGGGGCGGGACTCCAACATGATTAGCGAACCACAACACTGCATCAAATTGTCTCCCCCCCTCGTACCCGGGCAAGGAACTACGCCTTTTATTGTCTCCCCTCTGCCTGCACACCCCCCCTATCGGTCTATCTTCTCCCATCTTCCCCCGCCGGTGCCTCAGATGATTTCCCCTGTTAGGAACAAGTCCTGCTGAACTGACGCGGTGTTTTTTTTTTCCAAGTGTTAATGGAGTACCGAGAAATATCCTGGGGGGAGGGGGGGGGGGGGGCTCGGGGGGTGGGTGGGGTTTTTTGCTATATTACCTGCTGGTTGCGGCAGGAGGGGAGGGAGGATGGTAGCGGAGAGAGGCTAGGGTGTTGTGTTGTGTGTTGTGTTGTGTTGGACTCCGAGCTGAAGAACACGAGGGTTCGATCCCCCCCCCGGCAATGTATTCAGCGGACTTTTTCCTGCCCGGACCCTTGAGCAAGATACCTAAGCCCCCCCTCGCTGTGCTCCCTGCGGTGTCTGACTTCACTGTAAGTCACTTTGGGTGAAAGTGTTCGCTCAATGACTCAATAGAAAAACAACAATGAACTTCTTGTGTAAACTTCTGGCAAGGTTGAAGCCGCCGGAGAGGGTCGTTCAACCTTTTGATGTTTATTTTACCTGCGCCTCATTCCGGCGCGCCGAGGTTTGGTTTGCTCGCTGATCCGGGAGGATGCGATATTTGGCATCGTTGCCCAGGAGCCACCGGGTTTAACAAACAGGATTACACAGCTCGACCCCAGGAGACCCCCGAACTGGCGGGGAAACACAGCAGCGAGTTACGTCGCGCGGCTCCAAACTAGACGGGCGGAATTATTTCGCGAAAGGTCAGGCGGAGAGTCAGAGACTGAATGTCACCCGCTTAGCCCGGAGTTTGCGAGGCGAGAATGTATTCCCGATAAATCCGCTCGTCGCAAACGCAAGAGACTAATGCCCGCCGCCGAAAAACCGTTGCCGGGGCGAAAACGCCGCCGAACGCGCAAAGAGACGGGGAGAGATACAAGGCAACGGAAGCGTATCGATTGAGGAGGCAGTGAATCATGCTGTCAGAGAGTCCTGAATAATACATTTCAGCAGCAGAACACAGTCGTCAGCCAGTGGTACAGGCCCGGCACAGGCCCACTTTCATTACCACCCCCCCCCCCCCCCCCGCCCCGAACGTGAGGGAGGCTTTCATTGCAGACATACCCGGGAATAAGTCACATCATCATCATCATCATCATCATCATCCGGGGCGATCTCTCGCGGGATCGGGGCGTAATCATGTGACTAATCAGCGGAGAGACAAAATGCCTCGGAGAGACCGCCGCCGCCGCCGCCGCCGCCGCCGCCTCCGCCTCCGCCGGTGACGCCAAACGAACATTCCACGAGCCATTAAGCACGGCGTGCGTGCCGCTAATGTGACGTTAGCTTGTTGCAAAGCAGGAGTGATAGACCGAGATCAAGAAACACCCCCCCGCCACCCCCCACCCCCAAACCCCACCCCCAACCCCCACCCTGCATATTTTCCCTGAGATGGTCGCATGTTGGGAAACCCGTACGTACGGGAATGTGTATCTATCTATCCATGTGGTAGAGTCACACACATCGATAGAAGGAGTACATGTGTATGTGTGTGTGTGTGTGTGACTTTCAGTGAGAGCATCTTGTAGCTCTGGAGCAGGTGTGTGTGTGTGTGTGTGTGTGTGTGTGTGTGTGTGTGTGTGTGTGTGTGTGTGTGTGTGTGTGTGTGTGTGTGTGTGTGTGTGTGTTTTTTTGCTCTCCTCAATAGACTTTTGGTCACAGGCTTGAAAAAGGGGAACATTTTCGGCAGGATTTAGATTGAGGACACTAAGAGGAGAAAATAGCAATGACGCAACGTCCATGTTTGTGGAAGTCACTTTGGTTTGTTTGTTTGAGAGGAAAGAGCTTTGAGCTCAACAGCACGTTGTCTCTTTAGTAGGAACGGATGACGCTGGGTTCCTGTACCTCACGTAATTGTTTCCCATCACCGTCAAACCGGGTTGCAGAGTTTTTTAATGTCTGCTCTGCTTTTCCGGCTCCACGTCACATCCGTCCATCTCCTGGCCCTCGTCCTCGTCAAAGTTAATCCTCTCGCTCAGGTTTCTGAGAGCCACACTTTGTTGTTCAGTATTCAATTCAACTCCACCTCAACTGATTTGTATTCTCCTTTTCTTCCTTCATTGTGGATGGCTGTGTGATCTCTGTCTGTCTCCCTTTGTCTGTGATCTCCCACCCTCTGTCCTGGTACGTGTGTGTGTGTGTGTGTGTGTGTGTGTGCGCGCTGCAGGCTGCGGACTGGAGTTCCTGCTGGTCCTCTGCGGACTGGAGCTCTCGTGGTCGTGCCCGCGCCACTGCATCTGCTACACCGCGCCGAGCACCGTGTCCTGCCAGGCGCACAACTTCCTGTCCGTCCCGGAGGGCATCCCCGCGGACAGCGAGCGCATCTTCCTGCAGAACAACAAGATCCACCGCCTGCTGCGCGGCCACTTCAGCGCCTTCACGGTCACCCTCTGGATCTACTCGAACAACATCAGCTACATCGAGCCCTCCACGTTCCACGGCTTCACGCTGCTGGAGGAGCTGGACCTGGGGGACAACCGGCACCTGCGCTCCCTGGCCGCCGACACCTTCCACGGGCTGAGCCGGCTGAACGCGCTTCACCTGTACCGATGTGGGCTCAGTGCGCTGCCCAATAACATTTTCCAAGGCCTCCGAAATCTCCAGTACCTCTACCTCCAGGTAAGCTATTCCTTGAAATGAGTCGTATCACTCCAGGAGACTGTGCTGTAAGAACAAATGTCCTGAGATCTCTCATCCTCATTCCTTACGTTCTTCACCAGGAGAATCACCTGAAGTTCCTGCAGGACGACACCTTCATGGACCTCCACAACCTGAGCCACCTCTTCCTGCATGGAAACCGCCTGTGGAGCCTTCACCAGAACACCTTCAGGGGCCTGCGAGCCCTGGACCGCCTGCTCCTGCACCAGAACCAGATCCAGTGGGTGGACCGCCTGGCGTTCCACGACCTGCGACGCCTCACCACCCTCTTCTTGTTCAACAACTCCCTGGTGGAGCTCTCCGGACAGTGCTTGGACACGCTGCCCTCGCTGGAGTACCTGCGCCTCAACGACAACCCCTGGTCGTGCGACTGCAAGGCCCTGTCGCTGTGGGAGTGGCTCAAACGCTTCAAGGGCTCCACGTCCTCGGTGGGCTGCCAGGCGCCGGCCTACATGGCGGGGAAGGACCTCAAGCAACTCAGCAAGGAGGACTTCCCCAACTGCTCGCCGACCGTACCCAACTCCGAGTCCCGGGCCCAGAGCAAGACCAACAACCTGTCCGGCACCGTGAACCCGTCCATGAACGGCGGCGGTGGCACGGTGGTGGTGGTGTCGGGGGGGGGTCAGACAGGCGTCGTCCACCCGCCGTCCGGACCCTCGCGGCCCGGGCGGTCCCGGAACTGCACGAAGCCCCGCAACCGGCCCACCAAGGGCAAGGGGGACAACGAGGTGCACTCCAAGGAGCTCATGGCCGACAAGGAGGACTCCTCCCCGGACTTCACCGACGGGGGAAAATACGACCACACGTCCCCGGACGGCACCGTCACGCGGAGGAAGCACAAGTGCACTACCCGGACCACGGTGCGCCCCCCGAGCGGGGTCCAGCAGGCCAACAACAGAGCGACGTTACAACGCCCCTCGCTTTACCTGGGCCTTCTAATGGGGGTCCTGGTGATCACAGACATTGTGTCCAGCCTGCGCTGACCAACAAGGGGGGCGGCGAAAACGCTCATGAATAGAAATCGCAGAACCCCCTCAAGTTGTGCTCCTGCACTCCAAGGCTCATGTGTGTGCGTGTGTGTGTGTGTGTGTGTGTGTGTGTCATATTGTGTGTGTGTGCGTGTGTGTGTGTGTGTGTGTGTTTTGGTGTCTTTGTGTGTGTGAGAGTAGGTGTATGCGTGTGTGTGTGTATGTGTGTGTGTGTGTTGTGTGTGTGTGTGTGTGTGTGCGTGCGTGTGTGTGTGTGTGTATGTGTGTACGTTTGTGTACAAAGTGTGTCGGGAGCATTACTTTTCAGACTCTGAAACCTCCAAGCATCCAACATCTCAGCAGAGAGACTCACAGGACTGTTTGAGGGACAATGATTCATGGGACGAGGGAAGAGAGAGAGAGAGAGAGAGAGAGAGAGAGAGAGAGAGAGAGAGAGAAGGAAGGAAAAATGCAGCACAAGCTTGCACTGCCATTATAATTAAACCTTAAATTGTCTGTGTATCTCTTTTGTTTTTATGTTTTCAAGTTTAAAGTCTTTCACTCAAATGTAGTTTCAAAGGCGATCCGCGGAGACCAGATGAATGGAGGACAGAGATACATAGAGATGGGTTGTGTGTGTGTGTGTGTGTGTGTGTGTGTGTGTGTGTGTGTGTGTGTGTGTGTGTGTGTGTGTGTGTGTGTTTGTATGTACTGTACGTACTGTATGTGTACGCATGTGTGGGTGTGCTTCTGTTTGTGCGAGAGTGAAAGAGAGAGAGAGAGAGAGAGAGAGAGAGAGAGAGAGAGAGAGAGAGAGAGAGAGAGAGAGAGAGAGAGAGAGAGAGAGAGAGAAAGCCGCACAGAAAGAAACTTAAGAGAGAGCGTTGTCAATGCCGGAGAGAAGGCGGTTATGGAATGAAGAGAAAAAAAACACCGAAATTCGCTAGTTAGCATCGTGAAGGCTATAAGCTCGCGGTCAAAGTGCTCCGTCTAGTCCATGGATTGCAAAGGGAAGGCAACAGCGGCGGCAAAGGGGAGGCGTTGGGGGGGTGGAATAGAGAATCTTGTATCCACCGAGTATCTGCCTCCGTTCCTCGCTTTCGTGTCATTCCGCCAAACTTATCTCTATTTCGTTCTATTTTTTTTTTGTCCGCTCTTTGCCAACAGGAGGAGGGATCGATCGGCGAGGGGGGGGGCGGTGGGCGGGGGGCGGGGGGGTGGGGGGGCGGGCAATAAATCCCCATTCACTATCAGACCGACGGATCTCAGCAGCAGAGCGGACGCGTACCTACCTACGTACCGAGCTACGTAGCGCGCCGTGGCTCTGTGTGGATGCGGGTGTCAGCCACAGCTACAGCGACACCACACGCCACACACAGACACACAGCACAGTCACGTGTGTGTGTGTGTGTGTGTGTGTGTGTGCGTGTGCGTGTGTGTGTGTGCGCGTGTGTGTGTGTGGTAGCGTGACTAACTTCTGCTGCTGTACACGTATGCGATCCCCTGCTGTGTTCCCTCCCTGCGGTGGCACCGTAAGCTCCATCCTTGCCTCCTCGTCATGTAGTTTCCTTCCTCCTTCCTTCCTTCCTTCCTCGTGAGCATAGCACCTTTATGCCTGCTGGTCCCTTCCGCGCGACTGAATATTTAGCTGCCTGCGCGTCGCCGGTTTACCTGCTCTCCATCTGATTTCGGCTCTGTTTTTGGGTTCGGTTTGTACGTCGTTTGTACGTCGGGTTTTTATTTTTCTGTTTTTTTGCTTGGAAAACTGTGTCTGGCGAACAAGCTGTGACTATCGACTGGTGTGTCTATATCGTTGTGTCAAATGTTCATCAGATTTAAAAAAACATATATATGAAAAAAAAATACAAAAAATAAAAGAGGACCTAGAGATGCACACCCCCACCCACCCCACCGACCCCACCTACCCCCACCTACCCCACCCACCCCACCTCAGGACATGTGGAGGACAGGGGTGGGGGTGTGTGGGGGATGAGGGGAAGGGGGTGGAGCCTTAGGGGTCATGGGTCACACGGGGAGTTTTCCTGATTCCTCCGCCGTGCTCCTCGCGCAGCGTGGGCGTTCCCTCTTCGTGGACAATGACGGACATTTTGTTTTTTGTTTTGTTTTTTTTATATAAAAAAATCACCAAAAGTCAAAGGAATACAAACAAACAAACAAACAAACAAACAAACAGCGACAAGCAAACAATGCGATGAAAAAAAAGGAAAACAACGTGTACCTTAAATAACTTCTGTGATTAATAAATTATTACGACGAGGAAAAAAATACAAACGAACGCAACGAGGACATTGTGGAGCGAGCGACCGATGACGTTTTGTGGAATCAAAATGGCGTCAAATGTCGCCGGGAAAAAACGGGGAGCGTCGGTCGCCTCGGAGGACGGACGGACGGACGGACGGACGGACGGACAAGACGGACAGACGGACGGACGGACGGACAAGACAGACAAGGGACAGACTTGCACAGGAGCGCTTCCTGTTGTTCCGGAGTTTCTTTGTGTGCCGTGAGTCCCACTCGGTGAGATGGTGTT
Organism: Coryphaenoides rupestris; assembly: GCA_002895965.2. Taxonomy (NCBI): domain Eukaryota; kingdom Metazoa; phylum Chordata; class Actinopteri; order Gadiformes; family Macrouridae; genus Coryphaenoides; species Coryphaenoides rupestris. The sequence goes on along the minus strand of PIJE02004766.1, from coordinate 7,939 downwards.
TGTTACAATGAGAGTGTGAACTGTAAAAAAAAAACTAAAAAAAACCCAACAAACATTGGACAGACAGTGGACCTGCTGCAGTGCTGATATTAATCACTTGTATTATAACGAGAAAAACCAATATCGATGAGAACAGGGTTTTGTACTCCTTCTGTCAGGGGGGAGTCTTATTCATACTGATTCTTGGCACAATTTCCCCTTTATTTTCCTTTACTTTCATTTCTTTTTTAAACATTTTTCCATTCTTTCGTTCGTGTCCTGCGTCCCTAACACCTGTGTTCGCAAAAAAAACGATGCACCAATCCCGTCATCAAACTCCCGTCCTTGCTTACACTTTAAACCCCGCCCATCTGACCCCGACCCCCCCGACCCCCCGCCCCCCCCCCCCCCCCGCCCCGACCTCTCTTATCGCCATCGTTCAACTGTTCAATTTGTTATCATCAAAGAGCAACAGTACAAAATGTTTATAAAGATATTAAAGTCTATATCTTCTTATGTTGACCGTTGGAAGTTTTGAGTGTGTTTCTGTTCCGTCCGCGTTATCAGAGATGTCGAAGCGATTCAGCTCCAGGGTCTTAAAGTGATCTTCTTCTTCCTCCTCCTCCCTGCCTCCAGTCTTCCTCTACTCGATTATAATTATTAAAACCCCAAAATGGGATTCCGTCAGCAACTTGGTCGTGTGTTGTTTTTTCCAACGAGGCTGCGCGCTCGCTTTCCCGATGAGACCGCGCCTTCACTGAAGGAACACAACGGCCCTTTCTCACACGACTACAATTTATTAAGACGGCGTAAAGAACCACGAGGCGAACAACGGCACAAATATAGAGCCGGAGCCGGACGCCCTCTTTACAAGAAAGATAAATGGTGAATTAACATTAAGATGGATTATTGAGCGACAGAGAGAGTAAAACTCACACTTTCTATTATTGTTATTGATGGCGCTAAAACATAAATCTATTTCCTCTCTTCTGTATCATTTTCTCCGCGATGGAAAATTGATCCTATGGTAAGTGGGCGAAGTCGTTTTTTTTTCTTTTTTTTTTTTTCGGATTTCCTCCATTTTCTTTATCCGTGCAGTGATGTTATGCATGGATAAAGATGGCTTTGGGAATTACATTTGAATTGATTAGACGCCAGACGATGGATCCCCTCACACACAGGCACTCACCACGCACATACACACACACACACACACACACACACACACACACACACACATTTACTCACCTGCCTCACTTTCATTCTATTTCCAACACTCAGAGTGTGTGTATTTCCTTCCCTGCATACTCTTGCTAACAACACTACGTTCCATATGATTCCTTGCTATAATCCATAACTGCATTACATTCTCAAATGAACTCTGGTGTTTCTATTAACTCCGTGGAAGAGCGTTGATCGTCAATACACCGATGGTCACATGATACGTACGTGCAGCTTACATGTATTTGAGATAGACTGTACATACACTGCGTCTTTGCAGAACTTCTGATAAGCTGCTGGTTATTATGAATAATTGAATAACTAAATGGAAATTTGCACATGAAACGTGAAATGGCATTTAGAAGCTATTTTCCATAAAACCGTTGCACAAGAGCAGGTAATTATCGCTGGAATAATCAACAAGAACAAACAAGATAATCCCTGAGGATTTGAATGGATCAGGTGACAAAACATGCTTTGTGTTTTATGAAGTCGCGTGTTGATTTTAACAGTGGAAATGAGGGAGAAAATACACACTTAACAAGAACACAGCTAGAGGTGGTATATCTTAGTAGTAGATCACAGCCAACGCAGTAAAATGACCATTTACACTTCAGAGTTTTCATTTCGGATATATCACCATCATGGCAATAAACACACAGAGATCATATTCTGGTTTATCTTGTTGTGACAAAAACAGAAGGAAATTAATACCATTGTTGTTGGAAAACGGCACAAATATTTGCTTTTTAGGAAATCATTCACAGTGGAATTTGATAGGGTATGGGAAACGTTGTTACGCTTGTTAACTAATTTGACATTGAAAGTTAGAAACCTAATTTGGCAGAGCAATTTTAAAAGCAATTCAATATTGTATTTTATAAAAGTGAGCGCCGCCAAACAATGAACAACTTGTTTTAGAAAAATGTTTGAGAACCTATTCAAGTATTCATCATTAACTGGTTAATGAACAGTTAATCGGTGATTAGTTACATTAATTTACGTTTTTAATTAAAACTCCTTTGTACAACAATCCTTTTTGACCAACAGCTAGGGTGTGTAGGGTGTACAACTGGTCATGTTTGTGACTGATATAAGCTGTTGGTGAATACGGTGACACCACCAGAATAGTGAAGGTGTCGTGGGGACAAGGTCACAAAGTCCAGATATGGACCAGCTTTTTGACACACAAGTCCAGCTTGAAAATGTTCAAAATGTTCAAAAGTCAAAAGGTATAGCCTTTATTTTCTAGAAAGTTTTCTAGAAATGTGCATGTACTGCACATTTTAAAGAGAGAGAAAGTACAATTTGACTTGAGTATGAATCTTGAGAGCAAAATCTGAGAGAGAGAGAGAGAGAGAGAGAGACAGAGAGAGAGAGAGAGAGACCTGTAGTAGAACCTCTAGTTCTACCAGAGAGACTCCCCTATACAGCACATTGCAGGTAAAACACCCCAAACCGCTCTCTCCATCCAACGATGGAGTCCAAATTAGTGGAATGGTATTCTGTATGACCAAGTTCTCCCCACCACTGGACTACCGCGACCTTCACCCCTATTATTCATCATCCTCCCGCACAAATATGTGTCAGAGAAAAAGAAGTAAAAAAAAAAAAAAAACAGTAAGGGACACTGGAGCAGCCCATGGCCCAGTCTTCAGCAACTGTGTCAAGAGGTGTGAGGAGGAGTGAAGAGGAGGAGTTCCCTTCTTCAATTAAACACATCCAAGACTAAAAGGACACGATCATTGAGTCATTGACTTCATGCACACGTGAAGTCAGCTGGGACTCAAAAAACTGAAATTTGAAAGAAACTGCTGCGAGGCCGTGTGCCAAAAAGTGGCGGCAGCCTGTGCTTTGTTTGAGGAAGCTGTGCTTTTGTTCACTAAACCAAAGATTGTCTGCGCGCTTTTATCAAATTATTTTGATCCTTTTCTTTGGTTTCACCGTTTGGATACCGTCTATTTAAAGAACAGACATTCTCTGTGTCAAACGGTGTTAAACGGTTTAGTCGTAGTGGAAGGCTGACGCTGAGTCACAGCGAGAGGCGGAGATGATGACTGGGCAGCACCTGACCTGACGGTTGTGGAGGGAAAAACCCGCAGCGCTTCAACACGCGTCGTCGTCGTCGGATCCTGGCATCCGATTGGCCGCATGCTCGTCCAATCGGAGCGCCCCCCCCCCCCACCGACGACGACCGGAGCCTGAACAGTACGCGGCAGCAATTTCCAGACCCCCGTAACGAGCCAAGCCGAATATGATCTGTCCTCTGAGCTCCCGCAGTGGAAAACGGTCAGAGCCTCGACCGAAGTAAACAAGCGGGAAGTTTTAACAAGGTTAAGCAGATTCAGAAACGCGGTTCAGAGGCGGAACGTATAATTGGGCAGAGCTTGCTTTGCACGCAGCCTCTTGTGAGAAGAAGACGGCAAAAAAAAAAAAAAAAAGAAATAGCGATCGTCTACCCACGCGGCTCGCATCGCCAGACGGTATGTCGCGTCTTTGGTGTCGTGTCGCTCGTAAAAAACAAAAAAATCATATCAGGTGCGTTCGTTCTATTTAGACACGCCCCACCCCACCCCCCCCCCCCCCCCACGAGCGCGTGCACAACCGTCGAGTTCAACCAACAATCTGTTGAGATATCAAAGTCAACACACTCTTATTTATTGACGACGTTGTCCCGCCGCACGCCAAACATTTTAGCAGCCAGCCGGCCAACCAACCCCGCCGTTCATTACCAGCCCCACCTGTGTTTGCACTGCTGAGGCACCGTGATGGGGGGGGGCGGAGCCAAGATGGCGTCCTGTCCTTCATTGTTATGATTATGATTCTTCTCTTCTTATTATTATTATTACTATGTGCATATGATGTACACATGACCCCGTTGGACATTAAAGGCCGTCGCAAGCCGTTGGACAATTGCAATGCGACTACCGTCTCGTGACGTCACAAGTGGGAATGTCCACCGAGATCAGTTGAGTTCACCTGCCGGGGGTACAGTCCACTGGGTGGGCTGGTAAGACCTGGTAGATCTAGTCATCATACATCACCGAGGTGGACATTCCCACTTGTGATGTCACGAGACGTGGCGATTGTGCAACGGCTTGCAAATGGCTAATCACGCTCACGTCCCGGGGTTCTCAAGGGCTCCTTGCAGGGGATTCAGTACCACATTTAGATGAGGTATCCATACCACTCACTATAATGAGGGTTCAATCATCGATGCATTAAATCAGAGACAAATAAATATACTGCACTGACTATACCCAGACAGAGATCTTGTAAGCATGTTTACTGTTACATAAATACAGTTAACGAAATAAGCCGCTTTGAGGATTGCTGCTCCTCCGGCTAATTTGTCCCTCTTGAATTCCCGATTCCAATTATTTCACATCCGGGCGGGGGGGGGGGGGAAGGATGTGTGGAGGTGTGGCCAACTCACTTCACAGCTGCAGCACTTGTGCTATCGTCTCATTAGGAAACGGAAATAGACAATTTATTTCCGTACGGTGATAGCGCTTCCATATTACCGGCCAAGGATATACCGGTTTATTCACCGGTACAAAACCTTAGACACCTATAGCGCTGGGAGCTCTCTCTCTCTCTCTCTCTCTCTCTCTCCTCTCGCTCTCTCCAGCGCCCGTGAGAGATAACGAACCTAATTGATTTGAGAAGGTAATGTATTTCCGGACTAATGACGCAAGACTAAACACGGCCGATGACGGCGGGATGAGGAACATTTGAACCATGACCGAGATGATGGATGATGATGATGATGATGCTCCCTGGCTTCATCTAGCTTTTTTGTAGGTCTCCGAGCTTCGAGCATCCCCTCAACTTTGAAGACCATCTTGTCTCTCTCTCTTGTCTCTCTGTGTCTCTCTCACAGTGACTGACTCTCTGAATCTGTCGCGGCCAACTTATTTGGATGGAGAAGAAGACCTCAGAAGAAGACACGGTGAGAGAGAAAGACAGACAGAGAGAGAGAGAGAGAGAGAGCGAGAGAGAGAGCGAGAGAGAGACTATAGAACCTATAGATCTACCAGATTCCCCCCTATAGATCCCAGGTAGGACACAAAACCAAGTGCTCTCTCTATCCACCGACGGAGTACAAATAAGTACTGCATTATTAAGCAAGGGAGGGGATTAAGACTTCTTAACAACAGCAGGGTGGTGGTGGTGGTGGGTGGTGGTGGTGGGTGGTGGTGGTGGTGGGTGTGGGGGGGGACGGGGGGACGCTGTCATTAGGAGGAAGGACCTAAAATTAGACGTTGGAAGTGTGCAACAAGCCACGTAATCAACGAGCAACGAGATCCGAGGAGGGGGGGGGGGTGGGGGTGGGAATTGTACAGCAGCTTCCAGTAGCACTCGCCCGCATGGATGGGGACTCATCAAACATGAATTACGTAGGGCGGGATGGCGAGCCGCACGCACGCCTATAGGCCTATACCGACCGCCGTGACGTCAAGCGCCGTTAATAGAAAGGCAACCGAGAATAACCGGAGAAAAGTAAAGGAGCGCAAAACAAAGAAGAAGTCTTTTGATGAGAGCATCAGTGAGGATACTTGGGCGGGTATAATGTGTGTGTGTGTGTGTGTGTGTGTGTGTTCTATATACACAGTATACACACACACTGCGTAGATGCATTATACACAGGCGCAGATACGTGGCATCACAGACTATCTATTTATACAACAGCCGACACACCGAGGGGCACCCGATATAGCATCCGTGGTGTGAGACTTTGCATCACTTATTCACGCAGGAGAGAGGAGGGGAGGGGAGGCGGAGCTTCACACCACCATCTAGTCATACACTTTCCATTTTTCTTTTTACGTTTTTTTTTTTCCCGCAGCCGTACCCCGAAAATAAATCCCGTGACGATATATATGGCGGGCTGTTGTTTTGGGGTTTTTTGTGGTTTTTTTTTTTTCAGAGGCTCTTAATTGACTTTGCTGTCACTGCCGCGTGTCTTTAATTAAAACCAAGCAATTAGAAAATTGAAAAAGAGATGAAGAATCCGAGAGAGCCGGAGGGTGAGGAAGAACGCACACTGAGGGGGGGGGGGGGGGGGGCGGCGGTGGGGGTGGGGCTGGATGATTGCAACCGTACCGCTCCACAACACCTCGAGGCCCCCCTAATGCGACGGTCCCACTCTCCCCGCTCAATCACAAAGCTAATATCACCTCTTCTCACTTTGCCTCTTTTTTTTTTATTTCGTCCGTTTATTTAGCTTCAAACACCCTCGGAGCGCCCGGTGGTCGGGGGGGGGGGGGGGCGGCGGGATTCTCCGTGCTAACCAGGCGGAATACTAACAGGGTGGAGGAGAGGACACACACACACACACACACAGACACACACACACACACACAGACACACACACACACACACAAACACACCTGAATGAAGTGAGGGTTCACCGAGTCCACCGCTTTCCACCTCAGGTGACGTGAGATGGGCATTCAATGAAGTCGGGAGCCGGCTGGTATCTTGTAAGCCGCGGCGCGGGGACACGACGAGGCCGCGGTTAATTCGGCTTTCCCCAAAAAAGACAAAAGATGCGTGAAAAGAAAGAAACAACCAACGTATTCCTACCTGTGAAAACCGATGTTCTGCCTAAAATCCCCGAAAAAGCCCCGAGCGGTTCAATTAATCTGAGAGCGTTTATTACCAATTTCACATGACGCAAGACTTTTCCTTTTCTTTTTCTTTCTTTCTTTCTTTCTTTCTTTCTTTCTTCGTTTTTTTTGTTGTTTCATTCACTCCAACGGCCCCCTGTTGGAGCCGTTGCTTGTTGTCCTGCTTTGGTCCTGCTGATCAATGGGCGCAATTAACACGCACACGTGATCAATAAGGGCGGGCGCTGGAGAACAGAAGGAGTCGTACCGCCAGACAAGAGGCTAATGACACACACACACACACACAGCGCTCCTCTCCTCCACCCATTCATCAGCCCCGTGCAGTGGAAGTGACGGATGGCAAATCACCCCCTCTCCTCTCTCTGGCCGTGGCGAGAGAGAGAGAGAGAGAGAGAGAGAGAGAGAGAGAGAGAGAGAGAGAGAGAGAGAGAGGAAATTGGATTGGGCTGATTGCTTTTTATCAATCAATCAATCAATCAATCAATCAATCAGACTGTATCACACTTTTCATACAAAGATACACACAATAAACAAGAACAATCCACCCTGATGTATTTGTGGTTGTCTTTGGTTTGTCGATCGATTATGTGTCTCATGTCTGTCTACTTTCTCCTATGACAGTATATTATATATCATGTTAATCCATTCATCTATTGAGCCACCCGTTCATCAATCCATCTGTTCATCCAAAATCAGCCATCAGTACCCGCATACTGTACATCCATTCACATATCCATCCATCAAACGCGACACCTCCCTCCTCCCGGTTCTATTGCAATGTCTTCCGAAAGTAACTTCATCTATTCTTAATTGTTCTATTGTAAAACACTTTGTGCGCGTGTGCTTGAAAAGTGCTGCATCCATTAACTTCTAATTATCATCATCATTCATGTAGCCCATCTATCCATTCATCCATCCATCCATTCATCCATTCATCCATTCATCACTCCACCCACCCACCCGTCCATCCATCCATGGAGTTCTCCATCTGTCCGCACCCATCCCTGCATCCTCGGCACTGTGTTGCAGTGTTGAAAAGCAGGCCACAGCCTCCCACCCAACCTTGGTCTCTCTCTCTCTCTCTCTCTCTCTCTCTCTCTCTCTCT
>PIJE02004765.1:0-23175 GCA_002895965.2 Coryphaenoides rupestris | reverse complement strand
GCATGAGTGGTAGAGGTCCCCTACCTGCATTCCAGAGACGCATTGTGGGTGGAGGGTTCCTCAAATGCTCCAGTGGCAGGGAGGCAAAACATTGTCGTGGAGTGTTTACTCCTCCAGGGTCACCTCCACTCCAAACCAGCCGAGAGTCTGTTTAGTCGCCGGACACAGGCCTCCAGCTGCAGTGAGTGGGTGGTCCACCCTGCCACACAAGCATTGGTAAGGTCGGATAAACGTTTCCATGAAAGTTGTGAAGACCCATCACCTTTTACTGTTTAACCGCTTAGAAACACACAAGCGCCTATTGTGAAAATGAATTGTGAACTACTCTCGAATGCAATAACCCCCCAACTCCAAAACGGTAGGGAAGCAAGTAGAGGTGCACCAGCACAAGATACATACAGAGGGATCATTGGGCAATAGCGTCTTATGAGGTTATTGTGTGCGTGGCTGCAAAATGCGTTTGAGCGCGAGATAAGTGCAGTTTGGACATCCATGCCTCTCGCGACTAAACGCTTGGTGTTTGATGCCTAAACCGATGTTGCCCCACTGTCTTATGATGTACTCATGCCCACACAAGCATTGGTAAGGTCGGATAAACGTTTCCATGAAAGTTGTGAAGACCCATCACCTTTTACTGTTTAACCGCTTAGAAACACACAAGCGCCTATTGTGAAAATGAATTGTGAACTACTCTCGAATGCAATAACCCCCCAACTCCAAAACGGTAGGGAAGCAAGTAGAGGTGCACCAGCACAAGATACATACAGAGGGATCATTGGGCAATAGCGTCTTATGAGGTTATTGTGTGCGTGGCTGCAAAATGCGTTTGAGCGCGAGATAAGTGCAGTTTGGACATCCATGCCTCTCGCGACTAAACGCTTGGTGTTTGATGCCTAAACCGATGTTGCCCCACTGTCTTATGATGTACTCATGCCCACACAAGCATTGGTAAGGTCGGATAAACGTTTCCATGAAAGTTGTGAAGACCCATCACCTTTTACTGTTTAACCGCTTAGAAACACACAAGCGCCTATTGTGAAAATGAATTGTGAACTACTCTCGAATGCAATAACCCCCCAACTCCAAAACGGTAGGGAAGCAAGTAGAGGTGCACCAGCACAAGATACATACAGAGGGATCATTGGGCAATAGCGTCTTATGAGGTTATTGTGTGCGTGGCTGCAAAATGCGTTTGAGCGCGAGATAAGTGCAGTTTGGACATCCATGCCTCTCGCGACTAAACGCTTGGTGTTTGATGCCTAAACCGATGTTGCCCCACTGTCTTATGATGTACTCATGCCCACACAAGCATTGGTAAGGTCGGATAAACGTTTCCATGAAAGTTGTGAAGACCCATCACCTTTTACTGTTTAACCGCTTAGAAACACACAAGCGCCTATTGTGAAAATGAATTGTGAACTACTCTCGAATGCAATAACCCCCCAACTCCAAAACGGTAGGGAAGCAAGTAGAGGTGCACCAGCACAAGATACATACAGAGGGATCATTGGGCAATAGCGTCTTATGAGGTTATTGTGTGCGTGGCTGCAAAATGCGTTTGAGCGCGAGATAAGTGCAGTTTGGACATCCATGCCTCTCGCGACTAAACGCTTGGTGTTTGATGCCTAAACCGATGTTGCCCCACTGTCTTATGATGTACTCATGCCCACACAAGCATTGGTAAGGTCGGATAAACGTTTCCATGAAAGTTGTGAAGACCCATCACCTTTTACTGTTTAACCGCTTAGAAACACACAAGCGCCTATTGTGAAAATGAATTGTGAACTACTCTCGAATGCAATAACCCCCCAACTCCAAAACGGTAGGGAAGCAAGTAGAGGTGCACCAGCACAAGATACATACAGAGGGATCATTGGGCAATAGCGTCTTATGAGGTTATTGTGTGCGTGGCTGCAAAATGCGTTTGAGCGCGAGATAAGTGCAGTTTGGACATCCATGCCTCTCGCGACTAAACGCTTGGTGTTTGATGCCTAAACCGATGTTGCCCCACTGTCTTATGATGTACTCATGCCCACACAAGCATTGGTAAGGTCGGATAAACGTTTCCATGAAAGTTGTGAAGACCCATCACCTTTTACTGTTTAACCGCTTAGAAACACACAAGCGCCTATTGTGAAAATGAATTGTGAACTACTCTCGAATGCAATAACCCCCCAACTCCAAAACGGTAGGGAAGCAAGTAGAGGTGCACCAGCACAAGATACATACAGAGGGATCATTGGGCAATAGCGTCTTATGAGGTTATTGTGTGCGTGGCTGCAAAATGCGTTTGAGCGCGAGATAAGTGCAGTTTGGACATCCATGCCTCTCGCGACTAAACGCTTGGTGTTTGATGCCTAAACCGATGTTGCCCCACTGTCTTATGATGTACTCATGCCCACACAAGCATTGGTAAGGTCGGATAAACGTTTCCATGAAAGTTGTGAAGACCCATCACCTTTTACTGTTTAACCGCTTAGAAACACACAAGCGCCTATTGTGAAAATGAATTGTGAACTACTCTCGAATGCAATAACCCCCCAACTCCAAAACGGTAGGGAAGCAAGTAGAGGTGCACCAGCACAAGATACATACAGAGGGATCATTGGGCAATAGCGTCTTATGAGGTTATTGTGTGCGTGGCTGCAAAATGCGTTTGAGCGCGAGATAAGTGCAGTGTTAACCTGGAACCTGACCGCTAGGCCAAGTCACCTGGGTCTAGCAGTGTTAACTAGACCAAGTCACCCTGGGTCTAGCGGTGTTAACCTGACCGCTAGGCCAAGTCACCCTGGGTCTAGCGGTGTTAACCTGACCGCTAGGCCAAGTCACCCTGGGTCTAGCGGTGTTAACCTGACCGCTAGGCCAAGTCACCCTGGGTCTAGCGGTGTTAACCTGACCGCTAGGCCAAGTCACCCTGGGTCTAGCGGTGTTAACCTGACCTCATGAAGGTCAGTGTCTTGACTCTAATGTGAGTGATTACCGGGAGCCAGTGGAGGTCGTGGAAGAAGGGGGTTACATGGGAGAATTTAGGTCAGTAGAACACGAGGCACACTGCTGCGTTCTGGATGCATTATAAGGGTTTCATAGCCTATGTAAGGTAACAGCTTATGTAAGGTTAACAGCCTATGTAAGGTTAACAGCCTATGTAAGGTGATATCCTATATAAGGTAATATCCTACATAAGGGTTTAATATCCTATGTAAGGTAATATCCTACATAAGGGTTTAATATCCTATGTAAGGTAATATCCTACATAAGGGTTTATTATCCTATGTAAGGTAATATCCTACATAAGGGTTTAATATCCTATGTAAGGTAATATCCTACATAAGGGTTTAATATCCTATGTAAGGTAATATCCTACATAAGGGTTTAATATCCTATGTAAGGTAATATCCTACATAAGGGTTTAATATCCTATGTAAGGTAATATCCTACATAAGGGTTTAATATCCTATGTAAGGTAATATCCTACATAAGGGTTTATTATCCTATGTAAGGTAATATCCTACATAAGGGTTTAATATCCTATGTAAGGTAATATCCTACATAAGGGTTTAATATCCTATGTAAGGTAATATCCTACATAAGGGTTTAATATCCTATGTAAGGTAATATCCTACATAAGGGTTTAATATGGTAACATAAGGGTTATCCTATGTAAGGTAATATCCTACATAAGGGTTTAATATCCTATGTAAGGTAATATCCTACATAAGGGTTTAATATCCTATGTAAGGTAATATCCTACATAAGGGTTTAATATCCTATGTAAGGTAATATCCTACATAAGGGTTTAATATCCTATGTAAGGTTATGTAATAGTCATTCACACACCACAGCTGTATGAATGCAATCCTATTTCAGTTAGTTATTATAATTCCTGCGATTGTTTGACAGAGAATTTGAGTTGACTCAGAACGATGACTTTACTATTCAAGCCTGACTCTGTTCTCCTCTCTGTGGGAAACACCCTGACCAGCCAGTGATGACATCATCACACCTCACCCTCATCATTGATGAGTAATGACATCATCACACCTCACCTTCATCATTGATGAGTAATGACATCATCACACCTCACCTTCATCATTGACGAGTAATGACATCATCACACCTCACCTTCATCATTGACGAGTAATGACATCATCACACCTCACCTTCATCATTGACGAGTAATGACATCATCACACCTCACCTTCATCATTGACGAGTAATGACATCATCACACCTCACCTTCATCATTGACGAGTAATGACATCATCACACCTCACCTTCATCATTGACGAGTAATGACATCATCACACCTCACCTTCATCATTGACGAGTAATGACATCATCACACCTCACCTTCATCATTGACGAGTAATGACATCATCACACCTCACCTTCATCATTGATGGCAAGATCATTGGAGACGAGTAATAGGGACCATTGTCACTAAAAGTCATCCACACAATCAACCTTCATCCATCATTGAACCTGGGAAAGACACTAAGACAATAATACACAAACACACACTCACCTTCAAATCATTGACCGAAGCAATGACATTCCAATGCACCACCACTCAACCCATCCATCACATTGATAGCACCGTTTGCGCCAGGTCTCACGGCCGCAAGCAAGTCCCCTCCTCCCTCAGTTCCATGCTTCTCACTGATTGGGTGACGTGTACTGTGAGTATCGTAGGTGACGACAACACACCACACACACACACACACTGTTCAGACAAGGATGTGTGAAGGTCCTGAATAAAAAGTTTATGTGTGTGTATGTGTGTGCGTGCGTATTGTGTGTGTGAGTGTATGTGTGTATCTCACCAGTGCATTTGGCCATTTTTCCCTCTTGCCCCACACCAGGCGAGAGCACTAGTTAGGGTTAGTCTAGAGCACTAGTGAGGGTTAGTCTAGAGCACTAGTGAGGGTTAGTCTAGAGCACTAGTGAGGGTTAGTCTAGACAGGTTAGTCTAGAGCACTAGTGAGGGTTAGTCTAGAGCACTAGTGAGGGTTAGTCTAGAGCACTAGTGAGGGTTAGTCTAGAGCACTAGTTAGGGTTAGTCTAGAGCACTAGTGAGGGTTAGTCTAGAGCACTAGTGAGGGTTAGTCTAGAGCACTAGTGAGGGTTAGTCTAGAGCACTAGTGAGGGTTAGTCTAGAGCACTAGTGAGGGTTAGTCTAGAGCACTAGTGAGGGTTAGTCTAGAGCACTAGTGAGGGTTAGTCTAGAGCACGAGTGAGGGTTAGTCTAGAGCAGGGGTGCCCAATTGTTTTGGCTCACGGGCCACTTTTGGTTTTCAAAGTTGTCAGACGGGCCGGGCCATTAGTGGACGAGGATCACAGCGTTCAGCACCCCCCCCGGAGACGCGCGACAAACGCGAAGTCCCCGCACTGCGATGCAACGCAGATACTCGAACACGCCACGAAAGTCATTTTCCCCAGAATATGGCCGGGGGGCCGAGAAACCAGGTAATGTGATCCGCTCAAGATGTAGTCATGAGAGTGGCCCGGAATCCTGACAAGCATAGTCTAAGCTCATGCTACTGCCCTCAAGCACACATGCCGCCAAATATTTAATTGCGGGTTTTTAGTCAACTGTTGGTGGCCCGTGTAAAAATTCGCCGCCCGATCACTTCGACGAAGGGGGGCAGGGATTGCAGAGCCCGCTGCTTCCTCAGTTTTACTGAAAGTGGCCCGGCTACGCACGCCCAACCAAATAAACTATATTCAGGAAATGAGCGTGCGCAGATTGAGCGCCGATGGCGGAAAGCGCTGTAATGGTGTGTGTTATGTAATAGACGAGCAGATATGAGAGCGATGAGTGAGACGAGTGAGACTGTGGGGCGGTCCAAAATGAGTGCCGCCTGTGAGTTCGAGATTGCCCCAAATGCAGGGCAGCCCTAGGTTCTATACAGCACAAAGATAGTGTGGTAATCAAATGCCTGAGAGCAATATCATAAAGATTAGGGATTACGTCCTAGAGCACTAGTGAGGTTGTACTAACAAAGAAAGTCACTAAGTGAGAAGGTTAAGCTGCATGCATTGAGACAAGAAGTATAAGAGTCACTAAGAAGCACTAATTAGAGGGTGTAAGTCACAAACGAAGCAGTAGGGAGGGTTAGTCTTGAGCATCTAGTTAAGGTTTAGTACCCTAAGAGTCAAAGAATGCGCGCCGTAACAGTACCGTGGATATGAGCTGTCACCATCTAGCGAAACTGCTGTCTGTGAGCCGACGCAGTTTTTTGTTATTTATTCTTTTAATTGCGACCTATCCTTGCACAGGAAGTTAGCAGTAAATTCACTTACGACACTTTTGGAGATTAGAACACAGTTGCTCGCCTGCTATATCGCAAAGATTAATTAGACCGTAACGCCTAACCGGGAGATTCTCAATAGTCTTTTCGATGTGTAGTCTGCGGTAACGTTCCCTCTGTTTGTAACGTGTGTGTGTCGAGCTCATGGTATGTTTTAGGCTTCAGAAGCTTTTGCCATATGCAGAGAAGAGGGATGTATGCTGAATACGAACCTTTGAGTGAGCTTACGAGCAGTAAAACTCTGTACAGATTGGATACAGTAGAGAATATAAACTGATGAAAATATGTTGAGTGTGAAGTAGGTAAAAGAATAGATGCCTTGAAAGTGTGATTCAAATATGTGCTGAGAATCATATTGACACATGAGGCGAAGAAAAGAAATTCAGGAGTGTTAAGGGAGGTCATTACAATCACCCTCCGCGTAGTTCTGAAGAAGCGTAATACCTTCTTAAGAGCATATCAACTATATCGCTTAGGACGTGAGTTTCCAAATACACACAAAGCTGTGAGAGAGAATACTATTCATAGGCGCTTTGAAACTCTACCAAAAACCACACATGATCCCCAGTAGAGTTGAGTCCCAATATACGGACAGATTCAAGGGGCTTGTGGGGAGCCTTGGAACTAGCCCAAGCGATACTACTTTCTCTTGGTTTTCTCGTCGACACCTATCAAAGGTAAACTCGGTACTAAGCCGGGGACTAGACTCTCTCCATATTTCGACCCTCACAAACATAAGCAAACATTAAGGGGCGAGCCTTACGCTCACTCCATGCTGCCCATCTGCAGTCCTGCACGCCTTGTTATCCCTCAAGAGACACCGTAATCACTGTAATTAATTACAAGTTTTTTGAGAAAGTCACAACTCAGCGCCGTTTGTGGTGAACATTGCCAAGATAAAAATAACTTGGTATGAGAGCTTATCTTGTGAGCTCCGGCGGAGGTGTCTGCAAATAGCCAACAGACTCTCCTCCCTGCTTCGGGGCGCTCGGGTAGCCTTCTGCTACTGCACGCTCCCACGGGTCGTATCACTGTCCTGATGTGCACTTCTCCTGGGCCAAGGTCTAAAGTCGTCTGTTTGTGTTCAGCACGCTTTCCTCCGATCTTCCAAGTCTCAGTTTGCACACCGGGGGTTCGGTCATGGAGCACCACGATTCTTTCGTCGTGCCCCACGTTGGGCGCCAAGTGTTAGATCCGCTCAGATAACCTCCTCTAACGGAGGTGTTGTGAAACCTGTATCCAGTAACGGTTGTTAACAGGTCGTTGGAGAGACTAGCCTAGCCCCTAACTGCCTTATGTCCGAACGTCTACCCCGCTTACATTGGTGCCACGACCCAAGACATAACCCTGGCTTCGAGCCACAGCCCCAATCGCGTCCGTTATGGCAGCTCTCTCCTGGGATCCGTGCGCTTGGTGATTCGCTAGGATATATTTTAAGGCTTGGATAACTAGCCCTAGGGATATGTTTTATTCTCCTAAAGTAACCTGTTTTTCTTTATTTTCTGTTTAGAAATACACAATTATAATTTACAAAGACAATGGTGGGGGGCTACTGGCCGGAGGCCCCGAGCCCCTGCTGATTGGGGAGGGGGCAGCTGGTTGGGGGCCCCAGGCAATTGCTTACCCTTCGGCAATGATCAAATGTCCACAGGAATCTATTCATCAACTAATTGATAGTTTTTATTGCAGGAATTTAGCAGGGGTTCAGCAAAATGCATAGCGAGATAGTCCAGCCACGACTCCGGGCGGGACGTCCGAGTCGAAAGACTTGAAAAATTCCGGTAGGCGGCGAGCGACTGTCGTTCTAATCTCCAGAAGTGTACAACTGTCGTAAGTGAACTTACTGCTAACTTCTTGTGCAAGGATGGTCGCAATTAAAAGAATAAATAACAAAAAACTGCGTCGGCTCACAGGAGCTCGCTACACGGCAGCCATCACGTACGGACGCCATCTTGCTCTAGACTAACCTTAACTAGTGCTCTAGACTAACCCTCACTAGTGCTCTAGACTAACCCTCACTAGTGCTCTAGACTAACCTTAACTAGTGCTCTAGACTAACCCTCACTAGTGCTCTAGACTAACCCTCACTAGTGCTCTAGACTAACCCTAACTAGTGCTCTGACTAATGGGGAGGGGGCCCCTGCAGGTTGGGGGCCCCAGGCAATTGCCTACCTTTGCCTTAATGGTAAGACTGCGCCTGACTACAATACCCACGACCACGCTCCTCACCTGGCCGATCATAGGGTCTGAAGAGAGAGGAGGACTACAAGTCAGTCAATCGCTAACTGAGAGTTTGCTAATGCTAATTTTTTCTCCTCTACACTGCTTGGGTACCTGTATACAAACGTCAGGTGTATTTTGAAATGTACTGCGAGTTGAGCAATACATTTGCTAAGTTATAGTCTAAAGTCAGGGCTGCCCGATTATTTTGGCCCGCGCCTTATCCACTGTATAATTTTTTTCCCGCCATCGGCGCTCGGAATCTGCGCTCGCTCTCACTGAATATTATTTATTGGTGCAGACGCGCGAGCCGGGCCATCAGTAAACGAGGATCACAGCGTCTAGCACCCCCCCCCCCCGGGAGACGCGCGACGGGCACCAAGACAGTGTTACCCGCCGCGGGGTGGGGTGGGTGGGTAGACGCGCGAGCCGGGCCATCAGTATATGAGGATCACAGCGTTCGGCCCCCCGGCCGGGAAAAAAATGACTTCGTGTTCGTCGCGCGTCTCGGGGGGGGGGGGTGCTGACACGCTGTGATCCTCGTCCACTAATGGCCCGGCCCGTCTGACAACTTTGAAAACCAAAAGTGGCCCGTGAGCCAAAACAATTGGGCACCCCTGCTCTAGACTAACCCTCACTCGTGCTCTAGACTAACCCTCACTAGTGCTCTAGACTAACCCTCACTAGTGGTCTAGACTAACCTTAACTAGTGCTCTAGACTAACCCTCACTAGTGCTCTAGACTAACCCTCACTAGTGCTCTAGACTAACCCTCACTAGTGCTCTAGACTAACCCTCACTAGTGCTCTAGACTAACCCTCACTAGTGCTCTAGACTAACCCTCACTAGTGCTCTAGACTAACCCTCACTAGTGGTCTAGACTAACCCTCACTAGTGCTCTAGACTAACCCTCACTAGTGCTCTAGACTAACCCTCACTAGTGCTCTAGACTAACCCTCACTAGTGGTCTAGACTAACCCTAACTAGTGCTCTAGACTAACCCTAACTAGTGCTCGCCGTGGGCGTGGCGTATCACCAGGAGCATATCGGGGCTCTTAGCGAGGTCGGCTGTGCCCTAGCGCGCATAACCCTAAGCTAGTGCCTTTTTTCACGAGTAACCCGAGCACAGAGCTTGAAAAGTCCTATGTTGAGTGAGAGAGCTCGACAATGGCGTACCGAGTATACGACATCTTCTCCCGATCAGCAGCCATAAAATTCACTCTTGGTGGTGGACTCCTTCCAATCAGGTCGAGATACAGCAATGACTGGGAGGAGGAGCGGCAGACTACTCCTTGCTCGCCGGGCTCCTCACGAGCTGAGGCAAGAGCGGCTTGCCAGTTCAAAAATATTTAAGCGACGAGGTGTGAGGTCCTAGTCGTGTCTCCTCCAATCAGGTGAGAAGATGACTGAGGAGGAGGTGGAGACTCTGCTTGCCGGCCACGAGGACGCAAACGGCTGCATCAATTATGAAGGTGAGGTGTGATGATGTCATTACTCGTCAATGATGAAGGTGAGGTGTGATGATGTCATTACTCGTCAATGATGAAGGTGAGGTGTGATGATGTCATTACTCGTCAATGATGAAGGTGAGGTGTGATGATGTCATTACTCGTCAATGATGAAGGTGAGGTGTGATGATGTCATTACTCGTCAATGATGAAGGTGAGGTGTGATGATGTCATTACTCGTCAATGATGAAGGTGAGGTGTGATGATGTCATTACTCGTCAATGATGAAGGTGAGGTGTGATGATGTCATTACTCATCAATGATGAAGGTGAGGTGTGATGATGTCATTACTCATC
Organism: Coryphaenoides rupestris; assembly: GCA_002895965.2. Classification (NCBI taxonomy): domain Eukaryota; kingdom Metazoa; phylum Chordata; class Actinopteri; order Gadiformes; family Macrouridae; genus Coryphaenoides; species Coryphaenoides rupestris. The sequence continues at coordinate 12,841 of PIJE02004765.1, read as the reverse complement.
AATGATGAAGGTGAGGTGTGATGATGTCATTACTCATCAATGATGAGGGTGAGGTGTGATGATGTCATTACTGTACTGGCTGGTCAGGGTGTTTCCCACAGAGAGGAGAACAGAGTCAGGCTTGAATAGTAAAGTCATCGTTCTGAGTCAACTCAAATTCTCTGTCAAACAATCGCAGGAATTATAATAACTAACTGAAATAGGATTGCATTCATACAGCTGTGGTGTGTGAATGACTATTACATAACCTTACATAGGATATTAAACCCTTATGTAGGATATTACCTTACATAGGATATTAAACCCTTATGTAGGATATTACCTTACATAGGATAATAAACCCTTATGTAGGATATTACCTTACATAGGATATTAAACCCTTATGTAGGATATTACCTTACATAGGATAATAAACCCTTATGTAGGATATTACCTTACATAGGATATTAAACCCTTATGTAGGATATTACCTTACATAGGATATTAAACCCTTATGTAGGATATTACCTTACATAGGATATTAAACCCTTATGTAGGATATTACCTTACATAGGATATTAAACCCTTATGTAGGATATTACCTTACATAGGATATTAAACCCTTATGTAGGATATTACCTTACATAGGATATTAAACCCTTATGTAGGATATTACCTTACATAGGATATTAAACCCTTATGTAGGATATTACCTTACATAGGATATTAAACCCTTATGTAGGATATTACCTTACATAGGATATTAAACCCTTATGTAGGATATTACCTTACATAGGATATTAAACCCTTATGTAGGATATTACCTTACATAGGATAATAAACCCTTATGTAGGATATTACCTTACATAGGATATTAAACCCTTATGTAGGATATTACCTTACATAGGATATTAAACCCTTATGTAGGATATTACCTTACATAGGATATTAAACCCTTATGTAGGATATTACCTTATATAGGATATCACCTTACATAGGCTGTTAACCTTACATAGGCTGTTAACCTTACATAAGCTGTTACCTTACATAGGCTATGAAACCCTTATAATGCATCCAGAACGCAGCAGTGTGCCTCGTGTTCTACTGACCTAAATTCTCCCATGTAACCCCCTTCTTCCACGACCTCCACTGGCTCCCGGTAATCACTCACATTAGAGTCAAGACACTGACCTTCATGGCTGTCAACGGAACTGCCACTACCTCGTGGTCAGGTTCCAGGTTAACACCGCTAGATTCAGGGTGACTTGGCCTAGCGGTCAGGTTAACACCGCTAGACCCAGGGTGACTTGGCCTAGCGGTCAGGTTAACACCGCTAGACCCAGGGTGACTTGGCCTAGTGGTCAGGTTTTTACCCTCGTCAACATACTGCACGTTGAATCCAAAGTATTCCCACACAGAGGACTTAAAAGACGATGTGCCTCTTCAAAATGTCTTTTCTCTGTATCACTCGCCATCGTCACGTTATTAGAGCTGAGAGAATGTTTCGAGTAGTTTCACTTCTCCAGCGGTCAGGTTAACACCACTAGACCCAGGGTGACTTGGACTAGCGGTCAGGTTAACATCGCTAGACCCAGGGTGACTTGAACTAGTGGTCAGGTTAACACAGCGTAGACCCAGGGTGACTTGAACTAGTGGTCAGGTTAACACAGCGAGACCCAGGGTGACTTGGACTAGTGGTCAGGTTAACACAGCGAGACCCAGGGTGACTTGGACTAGTGGTCAGGTTAACACAGCTAGACCCAGGGTGACTTGAACTAGTGGTCAGGTTAACACAGCGAGACCCAGGGTGACTTGGACTAGTGGTCAGGTTAACACAGCGAGACCCAGGGTGACTTGGACTAGTGGTCAGGTTAACACCGCTAGACCCAGGGTGACTTGAACTAGTGGTCAGGTTAACACAGCGAGACCCAGGGTGACTTGGACTAGTGGTCAGGTTAACACCGCTAGACCCAGGGTGACTTGACTAGTGGTCAGGTTAACACCGCTAGACCCAGGGTGACTTGGCCTAGCGGTCAGGTTAACACCGCTAGACCCAGGGTGACTTGGTTTGGTGGTCATGTTAACACTGCTAGACCCAGGATGACTTGGTTTGGTGGTCAGGTTCCAGGTTAACACCACTAGTCCCAGGGTGACTTGGCCTAGCGGTCAGGTTCCAGGTTAACACAGCTAGACCCAGGGTGACCTCGCCTAGCGGTCAGGTTAACACCGCTAGACCCAGGGTGACTTGGCCTAGCGGTCAGGTTCCAGGTTAACACCGCTAGACCCAGGGTGACTTGGCCTAGCGGTCAGGTTCCAGGTTAACACCGCTAGACCCAGGGTGACTTGGCCTAGCGGTCAGGTTAACACCGCTAGACCCAGGATGACTTGGCCTAGCGGTCAGGTTCCAGGTTAACATCGCTAGACCCAGGGTGACTTGGTCTAGTGGTCAGGTTAACACCGCTAGACCCAGGGTGACTTGGCCTAGTGGTCAGGTTAACACCGCTAGACCCAGGGTGACTTGGCCTAGTGGTCAGGTTAACACCGCTAGACCCAGGGTGACTTGGCCTATCGGTCAGGTTAACACCGCTAGACCCAGGGTGACTTGGCCTAGTGGTCAGGTTAACACCGCTAGACCCAGGGTGACTTGGCCTAGTGGTCAGGTTAACACCGCTAGACCCAGGGTGACTTGGCCTAGTGGTCAGGTTAACACCGCTAGACCCAGGGTGACTTGGCCTAGCGGTCAGGTTAACACCGCTAGACCCAGGGTGACTTGGCCTAGCGGTCAGGTTAACACCGCTAGACCCAGGGTGACTTGGCCTAGCGGTCAGGTTAACACCGCTAGACCCAGGGTGACTTGGCCTAGCGGTCAGGTTAACACCGCTAGACCCAGGGTGACTTGGTCTAGCGGTCAGGTTAACACCGCTAGACCAGGGTGGCTTGGTCTAGCGGTCAGGTTAACACCGCTAGATCAGGGTGGCTTGGTCTAGCGGTCAGGTTAACACCGCTAGATCAGGGTGGCTTGGTCTAGCGGTCAGGTTAACACCGCTAGATCAGGGTGGCTTGGTCTAGCGGTCAGGTTAACACCGCTAGATCAGGGTGGCTTGGTCTAGCGGTCAGGTTAACACCGCTAGATCAGGGTGGCTTGGTCTAGCGGTCAGGTTAACACCGCTAGATCAGGGTGGCTTGGTCTAGCGGTCAGGTTAACACCGCTAGATCAGGGTGGCTTGGTCTAGCGGTCAGGTTAACACCGCTAGATCAGGGTGGCTTGGTCTAGTGGTCAGGTTAACACCGCTAGATCAGGGTGGCTTGGTCTAGTGGTCAGGTTAACACCGCTAGATCAGGGTGGCTTGGTCTAGTGGTCAGGTTAACACCGCTAGATCAGGGTGGCTTGGTCTAGTGGTCAGGTTAACACCGCTAGATCAGGGTGGCTTGGTCTATTGGTCAGGTTAACACCGCTAGATCAGGGTGGCTTGGTCTATTGGTCAGGTTAACACCGCTAGATCAGGGTGGCTTGGCCTATTGGTCAGGTTAACACCGCTAGAGTCTTGGTTGGTCAGGTTAACACCGCTAGATCAGGGTCTTGGTCTAGCGGTCAGGTTAACACCGTTAGACCCAGGGTGGCTTGGTCTAGCGGTCAGGTTAACACCGCTAGATCCAGGGTGGCTTGGTCTAGCGGTCAGGTTAACACCGCTAGATCCAGGGTGGCTTGGTCTAGCGGTCAGGTTAACACCGCTAGATCAGGGTGGCTTGGTCTAGCGGTCAGGTTAACACCGCTAGATCAGGGTGGCTTGGTCTAGCGGTCAGGTTAACACCGCTAGATCAGGGTGGCTTGGTCTAGTGGTCAGGTTAACACCGCTAGATCAGGGTGGCTTGGCCTATTGGTCAGGTTAACACCGCTAGATCAGGGTGGCTTGGTCTAGTGGTCAGGTTAACACCGCTAGATCAGGGTGGCTTGGTCTAGTGGTCAGGTTAACACCGCTAGATCAGGGTGGCTTGATCAGGGTGGCTTGGTCTAGCGGTCAGGTTAACACCGCTAGATCAGGGTGGCTTGGTCTAGTGGTCAGGTTAACACCGCTAGATCAGGGTGGCTTGGTCTATTGGTCAGGTTAACACCGCTAGATCAGGGTGGCTTGGTCTAGTGGTCAGGTTAACACCGCTAGATCAGGGTGGCTTGGTCTAGTGGTCAGGTTAACACCGCTAGATCAGGGTGGCTTGGTCTAGTGGTCAGGTTAACACCGCTAGATCAGGGTGGCTTGGTCTAGGTGGCTTGGTCTAGCGGAAGCTTATGATCGTTCCAGTTGCGATCCAGAAACTTCCAGTTCACACCTTCGAACCTCAAACCACCCTTCCCCAGCTAGGATGTTTCAGAGATTGAACACATTTATAACCCGCCTTTTTGACACCCATAGGGAATAAGTAGAGAGGCTCACGCAAACTTCAGGGTGCGCGACTTTACCTCCTAGAGGTCGCTTGTTAGTTTGCGTTGGTCGGTTAACTGTGACATTGTTAATAATGTCTGGTTGTATCTCTTTTTGTTCTTGCTCAGGATTCGAAAATGAGGACTCCTGGTCTGTTAACACTTCCACAGGGTGTTGGTCTAGCGGTCAGGTTAACACCTGGTCAGGTTAACACCGCTAGATCAGGGTGGCTTGGTCTAGTGGTCAGGTTAACACCGCTAGATCAGGGTGGCTTGGCCTATTGGTCAGGTTAACACCGCTAGATCAGGGTGGCTTGGTCTAGCGTATTCTCGAGCAGGATTCTCTGCTGGTACTTAGTAGTGCATGTTAGCTGTTGTACTGAATAGAATGGTGAATTTCTACATGCTGAAACACATCATTCACATGTAGACCTGTTTTCCATGTTGAATCTGTCTGCAGAACTCGTCAGGATGGTGATGAGCGGCTGAAGATGATTAAGATGATGAGAAGATTGCAGTTTGCTTCGTCACTTTGCTAACCCTATATTATATTATATTATATTATATACCCTATATTATGTTCACTGTATTTGTTGCTAGATCAGGGTGGCTTGGTCTAGCGGTCAGGTTAACACCGCTAGATCAGGGTGGCTTGGTCTAGCGGTCAGGTTAACACCGCTAGATCAGGGTGGCTTGGTCTAGTGGTCAGGTTAACACCGCTAGATCAGGGTGGCTTGGCTCTAGACTAACCCTCACTAGTGCTCTAGACTAACCCTCACTAGTGCTCTAGACTAACCCTCACTAGTGCTCTAGACTAACCCTCACTAGTGCTCTAGACTAACCCTCACTAGTGGTCTAGACTAACCCTAACTAGTGCTCTAGACTAACCCTAACTAGTGCTGTCTCATGTTGAGGGAGGTCCTAGTCAGTGACACTCTCCGCCCCTCATCACTGTGTCTCCTCCAATCAGGTGAGAAGATGACTGAGGAGGAGGTGGAGACTCTGCTTGCCGGCCACGAGGACGCAAACGGCTGCATCAATTATGAAGGTGAGGTGTGATGATGTCATTACTCGTCAATGATGAAGGTGAGGTGTGATGATGTCATTACTCGTCAATGATGAAGGTGAGGTGTGATGATGTCATTACTCGTCAATGATGAAGGTGAGGTGTGATGATGTCATTACTCGTCAATGATGAAGGTGAGGTGTGATGATGTCATTACTCGTCAATGATGAAGGTGAGGTGTGATGATGTCATTACTCGTCAATGATGAAGGTGAGGTGTGATGATGTCATTACTCGTCAATGATGAAGGTGAGGTGTGATGATGTCATTACTCATCAATGATGAAGGTGAGGTGTGATGATGTCATTACTCATCAATGATGAAGGTGAGGTGTGATGATGTCATTACTCATCAATGATGAGGGTGAGGTGTGATGATGTCATCACTGGCTGGTCAGGGTGTTTCCCACAGAGAGGAGAACAGAGTCAGGCTTGAATAGTAAAGTCATCGTTCTGAGTCAACTCAAATTCTCTGTCAAACAATCGCAGGAATTATAATAACTAACTGAAATAGGATTGCATTCATACAGCTGTGGTGTGTGAATGACTATTACATAACCTTACATAGGATATTAAACCCTTATGTAGGATATTACCTTACATAGGATATTAAACCCTTATGTAGGATATTACCTTACATAGGATATTAAACCCTTATGTAGGATATTACCTTACATAGGATATTAAACCCTTATGTAGGATATTACCTTACATAGGATATTAAACCCTTATGTAGGATATTACCTTACATAGGATATTAAACCCTTATGTAGGATATTACCTTACATAGGATATTAAACCCTTATGTAGGATATTACCTTACATAGGATATTAAACCCTTATGTAGGATATTACCTTACATAGGATATTAAACCCTTATGTAGGATATTACCTTACATAGGATATTAAACCCTTATGTAGGATATTACCTTACATAGGATATTAAACCCTTATGTAGGATATTACCTTACATAGGATATTAAACCCTTATGTAGGATATTACCTTACATAGGATATTAAACCCTTATGTAGGATATTACCTTACATAGGATATTAAACCCTTATGTAGGATATTACCTTACATAGGCTTACATAGGCTGTTAACCTTACATAAGCTGTTACCTTACATAGGCTATGAAACCCTTATAATGCATCCAGAACGCAGCAGTGTGCCTCGTGTTCTACTGACCTAAATTCTCCCATGTAACCCCCTTCTTCCACGACCTCCACTGACCCAGGATGACTTGGCCTAGCGGTCAGGTTCCAGGTTAACATCGCTAGACCCAGGGTGACTTGGTCTAGTGGTCAGGTTAACACCGCTAGACCCAGGGTGACTTGGCCTAGCGGTCAGGTTAACACCGCTAGACCCAGGGTGACTTGGCCTAGCGGTCAGGTTAACACCGCTAGACCCAGGGTGACTTGGCCTAGCGGTCAGGTTAACACCGCTAGACCCAGGGTGACTTGGCCTAGTGGTCAGGTTAACACCGCTAGACCCAGGGTGACTTGGCCTAGCGGTCAGGTTAACACCGCTAGACCCAGGGTGACTTGGCCTAGCGGTCAGGTTAACACCGCTAGACCCAGGGTGACTTGGCCTAGCGGTCAGGTTAACACTGCTAGACCCAGGGTGACTTGGTTTGGTGGTCATGTTAACACTGCTAGACCCAGGATGACTTGGTTTGGTGGTCAGGTTCCAGGTTAACACCACTAGTCCCAGGGTGACTTGGCCTAGCGGTCAGGTTCCAGGTTAACACCGCTAGACCCAGGGTGACTTGGCCTAGCGGTCAGGTTAACACCGCTAGACCCAGGGTGACTTGGCCTAGCGGTCAGGTTCCAGGTTAACACCGCTAGACCCAGGGTGACTTGGCCTAGCGGTCAGGTTAACACCGCTAGACCCAGGGTGACTTGGCCTAGCGGTCAGGTTAACACCGCTAGACCCAGGGTGACTTGGCCTAGCGGTCAGGTTCCAGGTTAACACCGCTAGACCCAGGGTGACTTGGCCTAGTGGTCAGGTTAACACCGCTAGACCCAGGGTGACTTGGCCTAGTGGTCAGGTTAACACCGCTAGACCCAGGGTGACTTGGCCTAGCGGTCAGGTTAACACCGCTAGACCCAGGGTGACTTGGCCTAGTGGTCAGGTTAACACCGCTAGACCCAGGGTGACTTGGCCTAGCGGTCAGGTTAACACCGCTAGACCCAGGGTGACTTGGCCTAGCGGTCAGGTTAACACCGCTAGACCCAGGGTGACTTGGCCTAGCGGTCAGGTTAACACCGCTAGACCCAGGGTGACTTGGCCTAGCGGTCAGGTTAACACCGCTAGACCCAGGGTGACTTGGTTTGGTGGTCATGTTAACACTGCTAGACCCAGGATGACTTGGTTTGGTGGTCAGGTTCCAGGTTAACACCACTAGTCCCAGGGTGACTTGGCCTAGCGGTCAGGTTCCAGGTTAAACACCGCTAGACCCAGGGTGACTTGGCCTAGTGGTCAGGTTAACACCGCTAGACCCAGGATGACTTGGTTTGGTGGTCAGGTTCCAGGTTAACACCACTAGTCCCAGGGTGACTTGGCCTAGCGGTCAGGTTCCAGGTTAACACCGCTAGACCCAGGGTGACTTGGCCTAGCGGTCAGGCTAACACCGCTAGACCCAGGATGACTTGGCCTAGCGGTCAGGTTCCAGGTTAACACCGCTAGACCCAGGATGACTTGGCCTAGCGGTCAGGTTCCAGGTTAACACCGCTAGACCCAGGGTGACTTGGCCTAGTGGTCAGGTTAACACCGCTAGACCCAGGGTGACTTGGCCTATTGGTCAGGTTAACACCGCTAGACCCAGGGTGACTTGGCCTAGCGGTCAGGTTAACACCGCTAGACCCAGGGTGACTTGGCCTAGGGTCAGGTTAACACTGCTAGACCCAGGATGACTTGGTTTGGTGGTCAGGTTCCAGGTTAACACCACTAGTCCCAGGGTGACTTGGCCTAGCGGTCAGGTTCCAGGTTAACACAGCTAGACCCAGGGTGACCTCGCCTAGCGGTCAGGTTAACACCGCTAGACCCAGGGTGACTTGGCCTAGCGGTCAGGTTCCAGGTTAACACCGCTAGACCCAGGATGACTTGGCCTAGCGGTCAGGTTCCAGGTTAACATCGCTAGACCCAGGGTGACTTGGTCTAGTGGTCAGGTTAACACCGCTAGACCCAGGGTGACTTGGCCTAGTCGGTCAGGTTAACACCGCTAGACCCAGGGTGACTTGGCCTAGTGGTCAGGTTAACACCGCTAGACCCAGGGTGACTTGGCCTAGTGGTCAGGTTAACACCGCTAGACCCAGGGTGACTTGGCCTAGTGGTCAGGTTAACACCGCTAGACCCAGGGTGACTTGGCCTAGTGGTCAGGTTAACACCGCTAGACCCAGGGTGACTTGGCCTAGCGGTCAGGTTAACACCGCTAGACCCAGGGTGACTTGGCCTAGCGGTCAGGTTAACACCGCTAGACCCAGGGTGACTTGGCCTAGCGGTCAGGTTAACACCGCTAGACCCAGGGTGACTTGGCCTAGCGGTCAGGTTAACACCGCTAGACCCAGGGTGACTTGGCCTAGCGGTCAGGTTAACACCGCTAGACCCAGGGTGACTTGGCCTAGCGGTCAGGTTAACACCGCTAGACCCAGGGTGACTTGGCCTAGTGGTCAGGTTAACACCGCTAGACCCAGGGTGACTTGGCCTAGTCGGTCAGGTTAACACCGCTAGACCCAGGGTGACTTGGCCTAGCGGTCAGGTTCCAGGTTAACACCGCTAGACCCAGGGTGACTTGGCCTAGCGGTCAGGTTAACACCGCTAGACCCAGGGTGACTTGGCCTAGCGGTCAGGTTAACACCGCTAGACCCAGGGTGACTTGGCCTAGCGGTCAGGTTAACACCGCTAGACAGGGTGACTTGGTCTAGCGGTCAGGTTAACACCGCTAGATCAGGGTGGCTTGGTCTAGCGGTCAGGTTAACACCGCTAGATCAGGGTGGCTTGGTCTAGTGGTCAGGTTAACACCGCTAGATCAGGGTGGCTTGGTCTAGTGGTCAGGTTAACACCGCTAGATCAGGGTGGCTTGGCCTATTGGTCAGGTTAACACCGCTAGATCAGGGTGGCTTGGTCTAGTGGTCAGGTTAACACCGCTAGATCAGGGTGGCTTGGTCTAGTGGTCAGGTTAACACCGCTAGATCAGGGTGGCTTGGTCTATTGGTCAGGTTAACACCGCTAGATCAGGGTGGCTTGGCCTATTGGTCAGGTTAACACCGCTAGATCAGGGTGGCTTGGTCTAGGTCAGGTTAACACCGCTAGACCCAGGGTGACTTGGCCTAGTGGTCAGGTTAACACCGCTAGATCCAGGGTGACTTGGCCTAGCGGTCAGGTTAACACCGTTAGACCCAGGGTGGGCTTGGTCTAGCGGTCAGGTTAACACCGCTAGATCCAGGGTGGCTTGGTCTAGCGGTCAGGTTAACACCGCTAGATCAGGGTGGCTTGGTCTAGCGGTCAGGTTAACACCGCTAGATCAGGGTGGCTTGGTCTAGCGGTCAGGTTAACACCGCTAGATCAGGGTGGCTTGGTCTAGCGGTCAGGTTAACACCGCTAGATCAGGGTGGCTTGGTCTAGCGGTCAGGTTAACACCGCTAGATCAGGGTGGCTTGGTCTAGCGGTCAGGTTAACACCGCTAGATCAGGGTGGCTTGGTCTAGTGGTCAGGTTAACACCGCTAGATCAGGGTGGCTTGGTCTAGTGGTCAGGTTAACACCGCTAGATCAGGGTGGCTTGGTCTAGTGGTCAGGTTAACACCGCTAGATCAGGGTGGCTTGGTCTATTGGTCAGGTTAACACCGCTAGATCAGGGTGGCTTGGTCTAGCGGTCAGGTTAACACCGCTAGATCAGGGTGGCTTGGTCTAGTGGTCAGGTTAACACCGCTAGATCAGGGTGGCTTGGTCTAGTGGTCAGGTTAACACCGCTAGATCAGGGTGGCTTGGTCTAGTGGTCAGGTTAACACCGCTAGATCAGGGTGGCTTGGTCTAGTGGTCAGGTTAACACCGCTAGATCAGGGTGGCTTGGCCTATTGGTCAGGTTAACACCGCTAGATCAGGGTGGCTTGGTCTAGCGTATTCTCGAGCAGGATTCTCTGCTGGTACTTAGTAGTGCATGTTAGCTGTTGTACTGAATAGAATGGTGAATTTCTACATGCTGAAACACATCATTCACATGTAGACCTGTTTTCCATGTTGAATCTGTCTGCAGAACTCGTCAGGATGGTGATGAGCGGCTGAAGATGATTAAGATGATGAGAAGATTGCAGTTTGCTTCGTCACTTTGCTAACCCTATATTATATTATATTATATTATATACCCTATATTATGTTCACTGTATTTGTTTACCTGATATTATGTTCACTTTTTCTTTCTTAAGTGCCTTTGCATTCCCTGTCTTAAGACCACAGAGGGCTAGGAGCTAGGAGATGGTTAAGACCAGCTGCATGTAGTTACAAGATAATAAATATATATACAGTATGTATGACATTCCTTGGATTATAACATTGATAATTAGACTTACTTTGGCAAATTGTATTTCATCCATGTTGATGTCCTATGCAAGAAATTAAAGTTGAGAAGCCATGAAGGCACAAGACAGCGTTTCATGTCCTGTTTCCCCATTGCTGCATTGAATTAAATGTTTTTCTCAAACATGTGATTATTTTCACTTTGTTACCTTATTTTGTTTCTCCAAATTATAACATGTTGGTAACCAAATATGCTTCTTCCAGCTCACATTGTTTCATACAGGAAGCTTGAAATGAATTCTTCTAAATAGTTTGTCAGTTGATGAAGTGCTGTTTGAAGGTGGTGAGCAGTCCTACGTTAGCTCTGACAGCAGGGGGCGCTCTCTACTGTCAAGCTGTTTCCATTGTGCTTCATCTGATTCATAGAAGAATTTGGTTGAGGTGAAGCGGTGGCAGAGAGCTGTGATTGGTTGGTGGATCCTGACCTTCCCTCCATTCTCCTCACAAGCAGACACAACGATGTCCCCTCATTAGGCTGGAGACAGAATGCTGGACGAGCGTAAGGCTTCAGATCGTAGTCCACCCTTGAATAGAATGCCTGCTAATTAGTGAGTGTGTGTGTGAGATGTCTATTGATTATTTTAATCATCTGCATGAGCCTGTGATCCTCCGGGCTCCGGGATTCAGTAATGGTCCCCCCCCTCAGAGTCAACCCCCCCCCAGAGTCAACCCCCCCCCAGAGTCAACCCCCCCCCAGAGTCAACCCCCCCCAGAGTCAACCCCCCTCAGAGTCAACCCCCCTCAGAGTCAACCCCCCCAGAGTCAACCCCCCCCAGAGTCAACCCCCCTCAGAGTCAACCCCCCCCAGAGTCAACCCCCCTCAGAGTCAACCCCCCCAGAGTCAACCCCCCAGAGTCAACCCCCCCCCAGAGTCAACCCCCCCCAGAGTCAACCCCCCCCAGAGTCAACCCCCCCCAGAGTCAACCCCCCTCAGAGTCAACCCCCTCAGAGTCAACCCCCCTCAGAGTCAACCCCCCTCAGAGTCAACCCCCCCAGAGTCAACCCCCCCCCCCCCAGAGTCAACCCCCCCAGAGTCAACCCCCCCCAGAGTCAACCCCCCCAGAGTCAACCCCCCCCAGAGTCAACCCCCCTCAGAGTCAACCCCCCAGAGTCAACCCCCCAGAGTCAACCCCCCTCAGAGTCAACCCCCCCCAGAGTCAACCCCCCTCAGAGTCAACCCCCCTCAGAGTCAACCCCCCTCAGAGTCAACCCCCCTCAGAGTCAACCCCCCAGAGTCAACCCCCCCCAGAGTCAACCCCCCAGCCCCCCTCAGTCAACCCCCCCCAGAGTCAACCCCCCAGTCAACCCCCCCAGAGTCAACCCCCCTCAGAGTCAACCCCCCTCAGAGTCAACCCCCCTCAGAGTCAACCCCCCCCAGAGTCAACCCCCCCCCAGAGTCAACCCCCCCCAGAGTCAACCCCCCCCAGAGTCAACCCCCCCCCAGAGTCAACCCCCCCCAGAGTCAACCCCCCCAGAGTCACCCCAGAGTCAACCCCCCCCTCAGAGTCAACCCCCCTCAGAGTCAACCCCCCCAGAGTCAACCCCCTCAGAGTCAACCCCCCCTCAGAGTCAACCCCCCTCAGAGTCAACCCCCCCAGAGTCAACCCCCCCAGAGTCAACCCCCCCCAGAGTCAACCCCTCTCAGAGTCAACCCCCCCCCAGAGTCAACCCCCCAGAGTCAACCCCCCAGAGTCAACCCCCCAGAGTCAACCCCCCTCAGAGTCAACCCCCCCAGAGTCAACCCCCCCCAGAGTCAACCCCCCCCAGAGTCAACCCCCCCCAGAGTCAACCCCCCCCAGAGTCAA
>PIJE02004764.1:1999-17394 GCA_002895965.2 Coryphaenoides rupestris | reverse complement strand
TGTAGAAAGGTGATATGGTGCCGGGCACACACACACACACACACACACACTGGTGCGCCTCAGGCTACAGATTTACTGTATTGGGGTTTTTTTGTATACACTCCAGACCAGATACACACTCACACAGTCTGATAGCTCAGAAAATTGCAGGGGGATGTTAGGCGTGTGTTCATATATTTCTGTTTATATTCCCCCGTCGCCTTTTTAGTAAACACACTGTGTGTGTGTGTTTACTGCTGTATATATAAACTCCTCAAAAAAAGTTTGGAAACGTAATTTCGGTCGATTATTCCTCCCCTTTAATAATACCAATTGGTATTGTATTTTATATCGTTGGAAAGCCTGATTAGTCACCTTTACAACGAGGTACAACTTTGTAAGGATCATGCATTCGTGGAATGAGCAACCACAGCTAACCGTGTGGGTAGCGGCCCAAAAAAATGTGCCAAAATCCCCTGCCAATATTCTTCTGTTGGTATTCACTCTCGTTTTGAGTTGCTTGGTGGATTGGATGATTGCACTCACCACAGTAATAAGGAAAAAACACATATTGGCCATTTTACACTTTATTCATTTTACACTGTCAGGGACCTCAAGCGTGTGGAAGATCCATACGCAGTCCACAACAGCTTGGCACCTCCTCCTCATGCTGGTCACTAGCCTGGTCCACACACTGCTGTGGATGGCATCCCATTCCTCAAACAGGATTTTGCCGCAAGTCAGCCAACATGGTTGCGTTGGTCACTCTGGCACGTACAGCACGCCCAAGCTGATCCCACAAAGTGTTCAATTGGGTTGAGGTCTGGACTCACGGGCAGGCCATTCCATCCTCTCCACTCCCAAATTCTGGAGGTACTCTGTGATGATCCTGGCTCTGTGGGGCGAGCGTTGTCATCCTGGAGGATGGAGTTAGGTCCCAGATTCTGGAGATATGGGATCGCCACTGGCTCCAGAATCTCATTCCGATATCTCACTGCAGTGAGATTGCCTTCAATGATGACAAGTTCTGTTTTTGCCTGTGAGAGAGATACCGCCCCACACCATGACACTGCCATCCAGCTTCCGCAGACAGAACCTTGATTCATCACTGAACATGACGTTGCCCTACATTCTTAGGTTCCACTGTCGGTGCTGTCGACACCAGCGCAAACGGGCCTGACTGCGAAGGGCAGTCATTGCAGGCTTCCCTGGCAGCCTTATAAGCACGAAGACCAGCCATGTGCAGTCTGCTTCCTCACCGTCTGATCAGAGATCTGTCTGTGTACCGTTGTGCAAATCTTGCCTGTAAATCTCTGGATGAAAGCCTACGGTTCCTCAGTGAAGCAAGGGTGAGGAACCGGTCTTCTTGGGGTGTTGTCTTCCTGGGACGGCCACTTTCGTGGTCTGTCTTTGTCCTCACCAGTCTCACGGACCTTGGTCCTAAGTTTGGAAATGGTACCAGGGCTGACACCAAATAATGCTGCCACTCTGCGTACTGGAACACCAGCTTCCACTTGCCCTATTGCACGGGCCTTATCCTGAAGGGACAAACGTGGCACGGTTTATGCTTGGAGCACAAACAAATCAACAAAGTTGCAGGAACCCATGCACACAAGTGCTGTCAATTAGGTGCCAATCAGGTGCCAGACACACACCTGTGACTGGCATACACCTGCCTGCACTTGAAGCTCAAAACGAGAGTGAATACCAACAGAAGAATATTGCAGGGGATTTTGGCACATTTTTTTGGGCCTCTACCCACACGGTTAGCTGTGTTGCTTCATTCCACGAATGCATGATCCTTACAAGTTGGTACCTCGTTGTAAAGGTGACTAATCAGGCTTTCCAACGATATAAAATACAATACCAATTGGTATTATTAAAGGGAGGAATAATCGACCGAAATAACGTTTCCGAACTTTTTTTGAGGAGTTTATATACGTATATATATATATATATTATACGGTATATATAAACTCTATATCTGCGTTTATGAGTGGGCATGCATAATTAAGGGTATGTGCAAAAAGATGAATGCTATCAATATTGAATTGAAAATATCTAAATGCACACATTTTCACCATCAGCCATTTTGTAGTGTTTCATATGCCAGTGATATACGGTGTCCATATTAAAGTTTATCGACTGTAATTATGCAAAGTAAAACGTTAAAACTTAAGTGTGCCAACTTAATTTAGCTGTTAACATCCCCTGGTGAACATAACTTCCAGGACCTCTCTCTAACTCCTGATAGAAGTCTCCTCCCCGTCCTCCTCCTTCTCCTCCTCCTCCCCCTCCTCCCCTCCTCCTCCTCCTCCTCCCCTCCTCCTCCTCCTCCTTTTCCTCCTCCTCCTTCCCCCTCCTCCCCTCCTCCCCCTCCTCCTCCTCCTTTTCCTCCTCCTCCTCCCCTCCTCCTCCTCCTCCTCCCCCTCCTCCTCCTCCTCCCCTAGTGTCTCTCTAATCCCTTTCATCCATGTTGTCTTTTACCGCCACACTTTTTCTCATTTCTCTTCTTAACTCTCTTTTTACCTTCCATCAATCTTCACACACACACTCACACTCACACACACACACACACACACACACACACACACACACACACACACACACACACACAAGCACATTCATCCTGTCCCTCTCTCTGTCACACTCTCTCTATCTCTCTCTCTCTCACACACACACACTCTCTCTCACACACTATCTCTCTCTCCCCCCTCTCTCTCTCTCTCTCTGTCTATCTGCCTGTCTGTCCATCCGTCTGTCTCTCTCCATGTCTTCCTCTTCTCCATCTCCATCTCCATCTCTCCTTCCTTCTCCTCCCGCCTCTCTCTTGCTGTCTGTTCTTCCATGAAATGAAGGCGCTCTAAGCTGCTGTTTAATCAGAGTCTGGTTGGGAAAGTGCTGCGATGACACAAACTGTCCACCCTGAGAGCCGGCCTGATGGGAATGCGTGTGTGTGTGTGTTTGTATGTAACTGTGTGTGTCTGTGTGTGTGTGTGTTTGTCTGAGAGTACGGTGTGTGTATGGGGCTGGGCTACTGATCTAAATGGTCCTGTCTTTTTATTTTGTTAATTGAATAGAAATGGGAAGAAGAGAACAATGCAATGAGGTGCATTGGACTTAAAGGTGCACGTGTGTGTGTGTGTGTGTGTGTGTGTGTGTGTGTGTGTGTGTGTGTGTGTGTGTGAGAGAGAGAGTATGTGTGTGTGTGTGTGTGTGAGTATGTGCGTGCATGTGTGTGTTTGAGGTCTTGAACTCAGTTGAATTCTGTTTCTTCCACCTCTCACTAACCCACGTCCCCCCCCCTCTCTCTCTCTCTCTCTCTCTCTCTCTCTCTCTCTCTCTCTCTCTCTCTCTCTCTCTCTCTCTCTCTCTCTGTCTGTCTGTCTGTCTGTCTGTCTCTCTATCTATCTGTGTTTGCATGATTTGTGACGCCGTGTCTGTGTTTCTTTATGCTGATACAGACCGACTACAGCGCATAGCTGCCCATTAATCCCTTAATAATTGCCATTAGGCGGTGCAGTTTGATATGGGGGATGATGAACTTAAAATCTGGATTGTTGACTGTTGGGGGGGGGGGGGGGGGTGGATAAGTGAACTGCGATAAACAACGCTAATTAAAAACCATTTACCCCCACAAAGCAGTGTTTAACGCTTCAATCTTAGGGCTGGAGCGGGAGGGGAATGGGGGTTCTGCTGTGCTGGGGAACAGAGAGGACTTTATTGGGTTTTGTGTATTCTCTCTTGGAGTATTAGCCTAATGACACTGATTTCGGTGGCAATTTATTCTGCAAGAGAGGGGAAAAACACAAGACTTAGCTTACACCGAGATGTAATAGGATTTGACAAATAATGACGGCCTCAATGAAGTTTTAAAGATGTAGAATAATGTAACATTTGGATTTGTAAGATTGTAAATTTGTAAGTCTGCAGCAACGTGGATGCCAGACGATTGTATTGTTATCCATCTGTGGCAATTAAAAGTCCATTTTCATGTCCAAGTATTTTGCATATTTCTTTCCTCAACAACTTTGTGAATCTGCACCTCCCCTGCATTATTTGCAGGGGATGAAAGCGATGGATTCTGTTAAAAGATTTAGGTTTTACGCTTTATGAAACCCATCCACTTTCACCACAATAAAAACACACCCGGTCAGAACAAAAACACAGATCTTCACAGGAACAGAATTGAACCATTGAAGACGGAGATCATTTACATGCACTCAATTAGCATTCAAGGGGCCTACGAGTGAAGCTGAGTACAATTAAGGCTTACAATCCACATTGGATGCGCTACAAGAAAAAAGTGCGGCACGTCCTCGAATACACACACACACACACACACACACACACACACACACACACACACACACACACTTATAGGATATGCACCGAACTGATGGCATGAATCCCAATGCAAAATGCCCATAGCAACGTGAACACACGCATTACCTTGACCACGCTCATAAAAACATTTCGATCAGAGCTGTAGTATGTCGAAACCGAACACCTGAATGAATGATGATGAGCGTAGCAAGGTGAAGCTCTCGTCTGACTCCATGATTCCGTGCCATACACCTCGGTTCAATTAAAACTGCTTCTCTTCCGGTTGTTTTGCACACGGCCCTAAAAATAACCAGGGCACCGCGTGATATATTCCAGCAGACGATGACAGCGCCATACGCGACAGGCTCATACAAGAGACCTGCGTCTAAATTCGTCTCTCGCTCTCTGCCATTCGCGATGTGTGCACATCACTGCCTTAAGATCTGGTGCTTTCTCTTGAAGGGCTCCTATTGCCTCCTGCCTCCCGTCCTACATGGATAATTATAATAATAACCACCCTGCTGGAAACCTCATCAGTCGAGAGAAAGGAAGGAACAACCCAGAGAGATAGTTCCTGCACTGGCCTCTAGGTGGCAGTACTGGTCCAGGCACTGATTGCACGTGGCTGTGTGTGTGTGTGTGTGTATGTGTGTGTATGTGTGTGTGAGAGAGAGAGTGTGTGTGTGTGTGTGTGTGTGGTGTGAGAGAGAGAGAGAGAGAGAGAACGAGAGACGCAAAAAATGATGAGGTTTATGCTACCTGTGCTCCCACGCGCATTCAGGAATTGGAGGGTAAATTGTCTCTTCCAAATCCTGCTCTTGCCACCGTTTGTCTCTTTAATCCT
Organism: Coryphaenoides rupestris; assembly: GCA_002895965.2. Classification (NCBI taxonomy): domain Eukaryota; kingdom Metazoa; phylum Chordata; class Actinopteri; order Gadiformes; family Macrouridae; genus Coryphaenoides; species Coryphaenoides rupestris. The sequence goes on along the minus strand of PIJE02004764.1, from coordinate 12,245 downwards.
CCGCGGAACAATCGGCTGAAGTGATCAAATCCTTTCGGCGTGTTCTGCACTTATTAAACGTCATGTCTGACCCAGATTTTTGAACACGGCAGTTACTGTCACACTTACTCCAAACCCCGGACTGGGGCGGCACAGCGATGGCTTTAAACGACAATGGAACAACTCATCATAACATCATCTCCCGACAACACAGGTTTTATGAGGCGGTCCGGGGTCGCCGTCACATCGTGCGGGAACCTCGAACGGAACAGAATTAGCTAGATTCTTCATGGCGTCCCGTTTCCCTTCCTACTTTACCGTGGATTTGCGTTGTTGAGTCACTTGACATCCCCGCCGTTTCATTTCAGTTCAATGGCCGTGTCATTGAACTGTTCCGGTCCTCTGCAGGGTTTATTGTTGGTCGGTCCAACATCGCACTGCACAATTTCGGTACATTTTCGTGTATTGTGCTTGATTGATGTACAGACATGGCCTCCGCACTCACATCCGACTTTCTCCTCGGGGTCCGGTCCGACCCTGCTGCTGCTGCTGTCTGCCCGCTTGGTTGTCTGCTTCATCCTGTCAGGTGATTATTGGGGTAATCATTAGACCTCACTTGCTCCACCAGACAATGCTTGACAGGCTGCCATCCGCCTTCCTCAGACCCACAACCTATTCTCTGTCTCTATCTCTCTCTCTCTCTCTGTCTACGTACCTCGTACTCGCTCGCCCGGTTTCTCTACACTTCTCTTTGCCACTTTAACATCACTCCATCAGGTACCTGTCAGGGCTGTGAGGGAGCCCCTGAGTGTGTGTGTGTGTGTGTGTGTGTGTGTGTGTGTGTGCGTGCAGGTGTGTGTGTGCATGCCTTTTTTCCCGTAATTGGACGCGCACGCCAGAGTGTGCGTGGCTCCGGGCAGCTGAAGCTATCAGCTTCAGATGCCCGGAGCCACTCAGAGACATTGGATCCGCCCCCGTCACCGCCACCGTCACCGCCACCACAGCCCCCGACCCACGCCTCTCCCCAGCTCACCCTCTCCTCCACTTCGCTTCTGTGTGCCGGGGCCCCTTAGGTCACACCTCTCAATCTCTCACTTGGCCTTTTTCTGTCCAGGGCCCCTGTGCACTCCCTCCCTTTTCACAGATCTCTCATTATTTCTCTGTCTCTGTCTCTGTCTCTGTCTCTGTCTCTGTCTCTCTCTCTCTCTCTCTCTCTCTCTCTCTCTCTCTCTCTCTCTCTCTCTCTCTCTCTCTCTCTCTCTCTGTCTCTGACTCCAAGTCTCTCTATGAGATCTGGCTGGGTGGCTGGCTGGCTGGCTGGCTGGGCCCTTGTTTCCTGACATTGCGACATGGATGTCCCTCGCTCAGAGCCTTCCTTGTCTTCGTCTCGTCTCTCTCTCTCTTTCTCTCTCTCTCTCTCGCTCTCTCTCTCTCTCACACACACACACACACACACACACACACACACACACACACACACACACACGCACACAAACACACAAACACCCATTCCTACACTCTTTTACAGCAGCGTGCAGGTAGACAATGAAGACGTGAGGAGTCCACTACTTGTCCATGGTCACTGTGACTTTTATAGCCTGTCTGTGTGTCCCGGTGCTGTGTGACCAGTGCTGTGTGTCCCGGTGCTGTGTGTCCCGGTGCTGTGTGTCCCGGTGCTGTGTGTGTCCCGGTGCTGTGTGTCCCGGTGCTGTGTGTGTGTTTGTGTGTCGTCACTCACCAGCCTCGGTGAGGAGGACGTGACATTGGGTGCATTCGACAGCGCTGAGAGCTAATCTTGTCTTTTGGGTTCTGGGCACCTTGAGCGAGATGATAAATCTACTTACATTTTCAGCAAAACTTGGAGAGGGAAAAAAAAAGAACATACGTGAGTTGCCCCCCCCCACCCCCCCTCTTCCCCCCCAACTGTTGCATAGCAACTGCTGCAGCTGCCATCAGTCTATAAACTCTAACCTCTTCAGCGCTACTAGATGCCTTGTGGACAGAAGACCCTTGAATCACTCAATTTACACTTGAGCGCCAGCCAAGAAAACAAAATAAAAGTTTTAGGCAAGACTTAGATGCAACGGCTAATCGCATAACAGGGCCTTTCTTACCATACCTCTGTATTTTGGCAGATGAAACGCCTCCCAAGTTAGTCAGGATTATGACGGTGATTAGCTACTCGAGTTCGAAGACTCAAAGTGCTGAGGTTGTAATGTTTTCCTTGCGTTGTTTTAACTTGTCTTCCTTCTCTCCTCCTCACCTCTGCCTGTTGTCCTGTCTCCTTCATACACCACAGGGGAGAAGGGAATACTGGGAGACAGTGTCTTCGGGTGTTAAGGAGACCCCCGCAATGGAAAGAGTTGTGGTGCTTCACATGGAGCCATACCCTTACCTGGACCTCTCCATCCTAACATCACCTAGACAAGTCAAGGTTTGGACGGGTGGAGCTCGGGGAGAATCCGCCCTCAAAAACATAGCCTGGCCCCAACTCGTCGCATGGATTGAGAAGTACCCCGGTGTGACGTGGTCCAGATAGTTGATCCACACACTGAGCCTCAGTGCCAAGGCCGCGGAGTGGAATCTTTGTTGGCCCAGATGGTGCCGGAGTGTGTTCCGAGCAGGGATCAGGTGTGGCACTGGCACAGGCTGAAGTGCACAGCAGCAAGCCAACGGCCATTGATGAGCCATCCGGTTGGCCGTCTTCGTAGGTGAAAAAAAAGAAACCCCCCAATAAGACCAATCACTGAGCAGCAACAGCAGCAGCAGCATCTCTCCGTATCTCTGGAGCAACCTGCAGGCTGCCACTGTTTTTTTTATCCGACCGCTAATGAGCCCTGAGCCCTGAGCCCTGGCAGCTGCACTGATTGTTGATTTGTTTTCAGCTGGGAGTGCTTTGAGTGTGAGCCTATCAGCTCTCTCTGTGCCGTGTGTGTGTGGCGATAGGTAGACCCACTCTGACACTTCCTTGTGACACTTGTAACACGCTCAGCGTTGATGCTGAGGGGACCTTCCACTGACCAAGAGCGAGTTGGAGGTTCGAGGGCATTTAGTTGTTTCCGTTCTGGGTAGTTTCTTATTGCTTCCCTGACCAGCTTTGAACTTTCTTGTAAGCGTACGTGTCCGTTTTAGCTTGAATGCAGGTTCCGTTAAGCCTTTCACACCTTTAACCTGGGATAACCTTTTGCTATTCACACATGCAGCCAAGTTCTGGAACATTTCCGTCTTGTGCCCTTTCACACAGGGCACAGCGATGGGCCAACGGACAGTCCCGCAGATGGCGGTACTGCAACCCTTAGCCTATGGGATGCCATCCATCATACAACTCAACAGAAGAAGAATCGAGAGAACAGACTGAGAGGAGGCTCCCTTTTTCTGAATCTATCCAGTTTCCAGGCATTGTTGAAAAAATTGGATTGTTTGCAAACAAAACAAGTTGCATTGATATTGTTATCCAGTCACTGAAGAGCATTGACGCCTTAAGCTACACAGTTGTGCATGCAAATGAGTCATCAGTGGAGTCTTGTGATTGGTTCGCTCACTCCACATGAAAGCCTCTCACAGCGACGAACGTAACCCTTCACGTGCCTCTCCCTGTACTGATTTGCAGGAAGTGTCACAAGGATTTTCCAGGATCGACCCCTGTTCACACTCACACATGACAGGAACATTTGCAGGAACATTTCTGGGATAGACAGCATGTGTGAAAGGAACTTTATGTTCACTTTAGCCTTCTAATCCACTTGGTCTACTCTGTGCAGACACTTCTATTGCATTCTCTCTGCCACATGAAGAGAGAGCGAATAAAATGAATGACCAAGATACTGGGCAGAAGAAGTCTCTCTTTCAAGGTCTAGATCTATTATATTGATATGCATTTATATGTGTTATAATGTATTCCTCCAACGTGATAAAACAGCACAACAAGTCACATAAACTTCCCACAGACAAGCAGATAACCCATTTCAGCACAAACAGATGAAACTTTCCACACCTAACCTATACGGTCCCTCGACAGACGTAAACAATACTAGACCTGTGTCCTATTCCCGTTGTGTGTGTGTGTGTGTGTGTGTGTGTGCGTGTGTGTGTGTGCGTGCGCGCGTGCACGAGTGTGCGCTTTGGGCTTAAGCCTGCGAGTGGTCGAACGCTGAAGTCAGTAGATAGACATGGAAGCGGGCGACTAATGAACAAGATAGCGCTGACATTTCCCTACGCATCTCTTGTCCTTTCCCTCTCCGTCCGACGGCTCCTCCTCCCTTCGAGCCTTCTTCTCGTATGCATTCTGTGGCTCTCTTGTTCATGCTCATTGATCCACTTGGCTTGCCTTTTTTAACGTGCCCCCCACCCAAACCCACCCCCTCCTGTCTTCTCTCTATATAGTCACCCCCGATACCCACCCCCCCCCCCCCCCCCCCCACTCATCCATCCCTTGCTTTCTTCATCTTTCTTTTTTTTTACCTCCTTTTTTTCCTCCATCCCACTCGTCTGCTTATCAGTATGCCGCCTCACGCACGTCTCTGTCTGTGCAGGCCAAGAGAGCAGAAACATGGACGAGAGAGCTAGGGGAAGGGAGGGAGACAGAGAGAGAGAGAGAGAGAGAGAGAGAGAGAGAGAGAGAGAGAGAGGGACGTGGGTTAGTGAGAGGTGGAAGAAACAGAATTCAACTGAGGTCAAGACCTCAAACACACACACACACACACACACACGCATGCACACACACACACGATATGACACAAAATAAGACAATGGGTCACCCAACAATGAGAGCAGGGGGGAGAGAGACAGGGAGAAGTGAAGGATTTAAGGGCAAGGTGTCCATAATGGTTGGCGTGGGTGTGCTGTAAGGATTGAGAGACGGATGAAGGGGGAGACTGAAAGGGCACGGCCTAAAGTGGAAGACCGCCTTTGCCCCGGCAGATCATAAAGTTTATTTTGTTCCGGAATACAAATGAGGTTTGGCTGCGCTGTTATGAAAGACTCTCACACCCACGCACACACACACAAACACACACACACACACGCGCACACACACACACACACACACACACACACACACACACGCACACAGACGCACAGCAGAGGGCTATGCTTTGGATTCATCTGAGCATGCACCCCCAGTCATCCATATAGTAGTTGCAGAAGGGCGACATGGATTTCTGATGGAAACTTTGGAAACATTCCATAAATTCTCCATGAGGATTTATGCTCAGAATTTTTCTTAATGTTGCAATTTTTACTGCAAAAGTAAAGTAATATTGTGCAAGGGAATTGTAAATTAGGTGAAAAAAACACACACAATGTATTATAGATATGTATCTCGATATATATCAAGATACATATACATCTTCTACCCACTGTGTATTCTTCCACAACATGATAAGCTGGGCCTGCCCACCACCATAGGAAGGGTACACGGGGAATACAAAATAATGGTAACATTTATATTCTGAATGAGGCTTTTTAAGGGGATCATTCTTTTTTGTTATACATTCTCATAGTCCCATTTTATATTTTGTCTGCATTGATCAAATAAAGTGACACAACACCATCTTTGTTATTTGTATTTGTATTGCATGGCGGTTTGTTGATGACCAAACAGCACACTTGTGTCTGCAATCATCCATAATATGGTTGTCATGCTTTCCCAATAACTCCCAAGGTTATTTCCCACGGGAAGTTTGTGCAAGCATACACATCCACATTCAGGAATCACAGGAGCAATATTGCCAATGTTTAAGGGGGGAATATTTCCATTGCGTGCGATGCTTGCCAGCATAGAATATAGTTTTATATTTTTACAAGTATCGTCGGTGCCTTGAGGTTTCAAATATTTATTTGCGGGGGATTCCAGCCAAGACTCGACTTGATCTTATTCTCGGTCTCCAACTCTCGCGAGAGCGGCGGTGCCATAGCAACGGTAACTACAACAAACTGGGGACCAACTCAGCGGGAGCCGAGCAGCAGCAGCAGCAGCCCTAGGAAGTGGAACCAGGAGGTGGGTACATTACGGAAGGTGTAATGTTAGTTAGTTAGTTAGTTACATCATTACCTTACCACCCTAATTGGCTTTTATTACCTGGCGATGTTGTCAGCGTTTTACCACCGACGTTATTCTGTCAGCCACGTCTCATTTAACACAATTTTACTGTCTGTTAAAACATGTAATGTACAGTATGTTACCTTCCTCGTTTCATTCCAACTCTATTCATTTGTGGCACTGTTTGATTTCCAAAAGCCAGTTTAATATACTTGTTGTTGTCATTATGTATTGATTCATTTGTGTATTTGTATACATTGTTCGACAGGTGAGTCTTTGTAAACGCAGCCAGCACCGTCCACAGCAGCCTGTCTTCGCTCGGTTGCGAATGGGCGCTTGCCTCCCTTATATTTCCCAATACCAAACAGAGCCCTAATCTCCAACACTGTAGTTCCTCATGCGCTGACATGGAATTGATCGAATTGATACCTGACGAGGTGCTCTCCTGATCCCATGACGAATTGATTAAAGTATCGATCGGCCAAAGCAACAGGGGGTTGCCAGGAGCTGTGGATGAATTGAACAGATTGATGAAAACCACCGTTTGCCCGTTCGATGCGGCAAGCCATTTGTATGATAGATCGCTGCTGATTGATTGTCTTGTGTGTGTGTGTGTGTGTGTGTGTGTGTGCACGTGGTTGTGTGTGTGTGTGCGTGCGTGCGTGTCCAATAGGAAGCGGCAGGAGCTTCGGATGGAGACGGTTACTCTGGCCCAGGAGAGTGAGCTGATGGAGGAGAGACTTCCAGCAGCTGAGAGAGAGCATGGTCAGGGAGAAGATGGAGAGAGGGTGAGTGAACGTGTCCAACAACGTGCACGTCCAATGCTACACCTGCACACGCTACACGTGCACACACACTTCACGTGCACACAACCCTAAAGGAAGCTGACGTGACCTTCCGGATTTTGCGCCGTTTGGAGGAAGAGGAAGAGGAAGTCTGTGAGACGACGATGCTTTCCACAAGGCAAGATCAAAGGGAGTAAAAAAACCCGAAAAGGGTACCTTGCTCAGCCAATCAGTGCTGAGCAAGTGTTGAGAACCACTCAAAAGCCTTGCAAATGAGCCTATGAGAAAAGGGAAAGAGACAGAACGTGGGGAAATGACAGCATACCAATTTGAAAATCCATCTCTTTGAATCACAAAGCACCAAAAGTTATATAAACATATATTCTCAGGGTGAAATATTCACCGATGCTTTACAGTTGTACTTTTGTTCAATAGAATTAGAATTGCGTGATTTCTTTTTCTTGCGGAAGCAGGATGTTGCTAATGCTCGTTGCTCATTTATCAACCTTTTTTTTTACACTGAAATGCCGGATGTGTTTGAACACGCAACCTTGGAAGCGTTGGAGGTTAAATGACCAATGGCCGTCCGTAGTCTGTCCAGTTTAGATGATGGAAGAGGATGAATACACCGCACATCACGACACTGACAGACAGAAGGACATTCAGAGAGTCACAGTCTGCTTCTGCATATACGCAGGCATAATTATACACATATACACAAACACTCCAGGCGGCCTTCTTGGTCGTGTGCGTTTCCATTCAGCTGTCCCCATTCCTGTGGCGTATGCACCCCGTGCATTAAGATTGAAGGGCGACGTCGACAATAGAGACAGATAATTAATTAGGAGAGTGAAACCAAACATCGGTTATTAATATGATTGTTTTATTCCTCTGCCTTGCGTCGGCGTCCGCCCGCATTTCATGAATAATAAGGCCGCTGGCCAGCGCGCGGTTATGGAGGACAGAGTAATTGGGGCGTTTATCACAGTATACGAGCGGATTACTCATCAGACAGCTTTAGAGAGAGAGAAGCAGATGCAAACATTACACACGCAAATAGGCCTATACGTGCAAACGGACAGGTTGAAGAATTTGCATCATGAGGAATTCAGAGTAAAGACACCGGGGATGATAAAGACATCGCATGCGATCACGTGCGATAAATAATTCACGTTTAAGCGCGTAGCATTGCATGTTGTTGGTGTAGATTCACACAGGGTATAACTAATGGGGGGTAATTGTGAACTGCTGTGTGTTAAATTGGTCCAGGACTTTCGCATGCCTGTGTGTGTGTGTGTGTGTGTGTGTGTGTGTGTGTGGAACTGCTATTGTGTCTGTAGCTTTAATGAAGAAGGCATACCTCAGTACCGACAGGGCAGCGGCGGTCCTATCCATGCGGCCCTGCACGCCGTACGACACATAAACATGCGACGCGACCTGTCGCCCCGAAAAATACTGCAACGCTTACCTCTCTGCCGTTCCCAAGATAACACACAGGGCCTGCATCCGTGCAGTGTGAGGTGTGAGGGCTCTATGTGTGCGTGTGTGCGTGTGTGTGTGTGTCTGTTTATGGGAGTGTCTAAAGTCCACTACAGTAAATTGTCGATTTGATGTATCTATTAGTAATGGTTTGCGTGTGTGCGTGCCCATACCTGTGCATCATGCATGCATGCAAAAATAATAATACAAAGAAAGAGAATATTCCCTTGTGTCTGTGTGTTGGTATTGCTCACGGTCTGTTACATCGTCCAACACACATGAACGGGCATGAAAATATGAGTCTTTTTGTATTCTATGTACCGTTGGCCCAACTTGAATCAAAAGACCAGAGTCTGTAGAATATCCCAATGCAAGCCATTGCCTCACAGTCTCATACAGTCAGTATGTTACAATGTGGTTTCGCCAACTGTCTCTTTGCAGCCCAACAGCTTCCAACTGGCACAGCGCCTTGTTAAGGTGCAGGCAGCCCCTCGGCTCCAGAGATCCCTCCTGCCCCCGTGTCCTTTATTTACGCGTTGCCGTCTCTGTTTATCGCATATTTAACTTTAATCAGCAGAAAGCAACATTCGTCTTCATCAATTCTATATTCGTCTCTCCTCCTCTTGCTTGGAAACACTTCAGCGGAACACTAGTGGGTGGCCAAGCTAGTGTCTCAGCGCTTCAGGCGGTGATTAATGCTAGGACCCCAACTCTCTTTGTCTCTGTTGTAGTCTGTCTCTCTCTCTCTCTCTCTCGCTCCCTCTCGCTCTCTCTCTCCGTCTATCTCGCTGTCACAGGTCTCTCTCTCTCTCTCGCAGGTCTGCAGGGATAGATGAAGTGTTCATTTTTGTCTTAGCGCCGGGCTACCAGCGGTTGGACAAATTCAGTTTTATGGCGGGGAGGGACGTGCTGTAACCAGTTTGTGAAGTGCACACAGGCAGTAATAAGGCTAGTGAGTCTAGAGATGACGCTCGGAGCACACGCAGTACACCACTCTCTGTTTTCTGTGAAACACACACACACACACACGCACGCGCACACACGCACGCGCACACACGCACACACACACACACACACACACACACACACACAACAAGACCCAAACTCCCATTCCCTCACTTGATCCCGGAAAGTACACAAAAAATTCAGTTTATTGCTCTCCTGCTGATGGCCATGCCTTTCTGTTTCCTCCTTGGTGTGATTCTGGATGCGTTTTATTTTGTACTTTGCAGTATTTTGCATTATTCTCTTTTTTGTTTGTTATAGTTTTTTTGTTTGTTATTATTATTATTATTATTTTTTCATTCTGTCTTATGTTCTTTGCTTCGTTCGCCTTTTGGTCATCCTCTTGTTTCTTCATTCTTATGTTCATTCTCAGGTTTGTTCTTTAATTTGTTATTTTGTTCCTTTGTTTGTTCCTTATTAGTTGTCTCGTTTGTTTGTTTGTTCTTTCGTTATTTCTTTGCTCCTTCTCTCCTCACTACAGGGACAGAGAGAGAGAGAGAGAGAGAGAGAGAGAGAGACAGAGGGAGAGCATTGAGACATTACTTGTTATATAATATCACTTGCTCAGTGTTGAACTCTTTCTTTCGTTCTTTGCTTTGAGAGAGAGAGAGAGAGAGAGAGAGAGAGAGAGAGAGAGAGAGAGAGTGTGCATTGAGATGTGACTTGTATAATATGAAAGTACACAGTGTGTGTGTGTGTGGAGTGCTGTATGGGTGTGTGTGTGGTCTGTGCTATTGTACAATGTAACTAAAGAACATTTAAATTACAGTTACACCATTGAAGCCATTAGATGTACACCTTCACACACACACACACACACACACACACACACACACACACACACACACACACACACACACACACACACACACACACAACCACACACACACACACTACACCCAGCACACACAGACACACACCAATGTCACACTTGTGACACACGCAGACACAAACCAAC
>PIJE02004762.1:0-17500 GCA_002895965.2 Coryphaenoides rupestris | reverse complement strand
CGAGAGCAAAACATCGCCTCTGTTGACTGTAAGCAGCCGCCGCGGTCGTGCTCAACCTTTCGCTCGCTCTTCTTCTTCTGCGTTTTAAATCCCGGTTCGATCGCTAAACGTCCGCGGGTGTTTGTCCGTTTTACTTGTGACTCGACTTGCATTTTGTTTTTCTGCGCTTGTTTCTTTCTGCGATTGGAACGAAAGTGTGTTGCTGCGGCGGTTTGGTGTTTTGGTTTTTATCGGAAATGAAGTGTGTGTGTGTGTGTGTGTGTGTGTGTGTGTGTGTGGGGGGGGGGGGGGGGGGGCGTAGCTGTGGTTGTCGTTTAGCGGCTCTGCTAACCGACTAGCTCCTCTCTCCTCTCTCTCCTCTCTCTCCCGGAGAGCGGCGGGGGGATGAAAGCACTTCTTTATGTCCCTGAAACCGGATGGGAAAGAAGCCGTTGTGAATATTTATCAGATGCTCTGGCCTTCTCTGGTGCATAATTTCAGAGGAGCGGTGAACTCTGGTGTCTCGTGAGCGCCGCACTGTGTGCAAGAAAGAATGATTAAGTGTGTGTGTGCGTGTGCGCGTGTGCGTGTGCGTGTGTGTGTGTGTTGTGTGTGTGTGTGTGTGTGTGTGTGTGTGTGTGTGTGTGTGTGTGTGTGTGTGTGTGTGTGTGTGTGTGTGTGTGTGTGTGTGTGTGTCGGGTGGAGTGTGTGTGTGTGTGTGCCGTGTGTGTGTGTGTGTGTGTTTTTGTGCATGAGGGACTGCACGTACATGTGTTTCTGTCTGTGTGTGTGTGTGTGTGTGTGTGTGTGTGTGTGTGTGTGTGTGTGTGTGTGTGTGTGTGTGTGTGTGTGTGTGTGTGTGTGTGTGTGTGTGTGTGCCCGTGTGTGTGTGTGTGTGTGTGTGTGTGTGTGTGTGTGTGTGTGTGTGTGTGTGTGTGTGTGTGTGTGTGTGTGTGTGTGTGTGTGTGTGTGTGTGTGAGGAGTGTGTGTGCTGTGTGTGTGTGTGTGCCCCGTGTGTGTGTTTTTGTGCATGTGGGCCTGCATGTACGTGTGTTTCTGTGTGTGTGTGTGTGTGTGGTTGTGTGTGTATGTGTGTGACGGAAAGGTTCTGCGCGCGAATGTCTGTGCACGTGTGTACGTGTCTAGATGTGTGGTGTGTGCGTGCACACGTGCTGCTTTATGTCCCGTGTGTGTGTGTGTGTGGTGTGTGTGTTTATGCATGCATGTACGTGTGTTTCAGTGTTGTGTGTGTGTGTGTGTGTGTTGTGTGTGGTGGAAGGTTCTGCGTGCAAATGTTTGCACGTGTCTAGATGTGTGTGTGTGCGTGCACACGTGCTACTTTATGTCCCCTGTGTGTGGTGTGTGTGTGGTGGTGTTGTGTACGTACTGTCAATGTGTGTGTGTTGTGTGCTGTGTGTGTAACGTACTGTATGTGTGTGTGTGTGTGTGTGTGCGTGCTTCGAAAGGCGACACATAAAAAGAGAGAAGAAGAAAGAGAAAGGACAAGCCACCCACCCCCCCCCCCCCCGCCCGTCCCTCCTGAGTGTCCTAATCTAACATCTCTTTGTCTCCCACCGCAGGTCTCCACGTCGTCCAAATGTCACCGCGCCCCCCGGAGCAGCCTGCCCCGCTCGGGCACCAGCGGCGTGTGACAGCGGACGGGCGACCGGAGCCCGCGGCGTTGGCCCTCTGCGGCGGCGTGGCTTCAGAGTTCGATCCCGGCTGCGGCTGGGGGCCGTCCCTCCTCCCTCGTCCCTCGTCCCTCGTCCTCCTCGTCCTCCTCCTCCCGCTCGCCGCCCAGACTCCGGTGCTGACGCCAGTCTGCTATCTCGCCATGCGCGGCGCCAGGCCACCGCCGAGGAAGGCCCACCGCCGCTGACGACGACTGTGAGAGTGTTTCCCGCTCACTGGAGTACGACCGTCGCCGCTCTGAACTCGCTCCACCGTCCTCTTCCTCCCGATCTTCCCATCGGGAGAGTCGGGTGATTTATTTTTGCGTGGGGGCCGGACTATATTTCTCTTTTTCTCTTCTTCGTACCGAGTGGTGGATATATAGGATATATAATACATTTCCAGGTTTTCCGTTTTTGAATCGCTCCAGATTTATCGTTTTTTCAGGTTTTTTTGCCTGCCGCCGCGTTTTGTGCGCGCGTTTTCGGTCCACCATGGAGTTTCCGCGTGGACCCTGGAATAAGGATTGGTCCTCGTTTCTGCAGTTCTGGCTCACGGTGCTCCTGAGCGTCCAGCTGCAGTTCAGCGGCCCGGCGGCCTCCTGCCCCACGGAGTGTCGCTGCGACAAGACCTTCGTGTACTGCAACGAGCGCGCCCTGAACTCCGTGCCCCTGGGCGTGCAGGAGGGCGACAAGGTGCTCTACCTGCACAACAACCAGATAAACAACGCCGGCTTCCCGCTGGAGCTGCACAACGTGGCCTCGGTGGAGACCGTCGTCCTCTACGGCAACCAGCTGGACGAGTTCCCGATCAACCTGCCCAAGAACACGCGCGTGCTGCACCTGCAGGAGAACAACATCCAGACCATCTCGCGGGCGGCGCTGGCCCAGCTCTCGCGGCTGGAGGAGCTGCACCTGGACGACAACTCCATCTCCACGGTGGGCGTGGAGGAGGGCGCCTTCCGCGAGGCGGTGAGCCTCAAGCTGCTCTTCCTCACCAAGAACCACCTGAGCAGCGTGCCCATCGGCCTGCCCGAGGACCTGAAGGAGCTGCGGCTGGACGAGAACCGCATCGCCATCATCGCCGAGGAGGCCTTCCAGAATGTGACGCGCCTGCAGCGCCTCCTGCTGGACGGGAACCTGCTGACGGACGAGGGCATCGCACCGGGCACCTTCCAGGACCTGGCCAACCTCCGGGAGCTGGCGCTGGCCCGGAACTCGCTCACCTTCCCGCCGCCGCTGCTGCCCAGCCAGTCGCTGATGAAGCTCAGCCTGCAGGAGAACCAGATCGACCAGATCCCCGTGACGGCCTTTTCCGGCCTGCACCAGCTGCAGAGGCTGGACGTGTCCAGCAACCAGCTGCAGGCGCTCAAGCAGGGCGTGTTCGACGGGCTGATGGACCTGCGGCAGATCACTTTGCGGAACAACCCGTGGCGCTGCGACTGCGCTGTCAAGTGGGTGGTGGCGTGGCTCAAGTCGCTGCCGCCCTCCGTCAATGCGCGCGGCTTCGTGTGCCAGAGTCCCGACAAGGTGCGCGGCATGGCGGTCCGGGAGCTCACGCTGGAGAACATCCAGTGCCCGACCGTCGCCTCCGGCGCCGGCAAACGCCGTGGCCCACCCTGCACACCACGCCGGCCCCTCCGCCCCCCATCACCACCAGCTACCCGCCTCTCACCACCGTCGCCGCCGCCAATGCGTCGGCGATGCCCCCACCGCCCCTCCGTACTTCTTCGACCTGCCCGCATCTCACTTCCCACCGCCGCCACCCGCCAACCAACCTCCGGGGCCGCTGCCGCCTTACGAGGACTCGCTGCGGATCTATTTCCAGGAGGTCAACGACACCTGCATCCGGGTCAGCTGGTCCTCCTACTTCACGGTCACCGCCTACAAGGTCACGTGGGTGAAGATGGGCCACAACCTGATGAGCGACGTGACGCGCGAGCGCACGGTCGGCGGCGACCGCCGGCAGCTCAGCCTCGGCGACCTGGAGCCGCGCTCGGTGTACCGCGTGTGCGTGTACGTGCTGGACACGCTGAACTCGTACCGGCCCGGCGAGGACACCATGTGCGAGGAGACGCGCACCAAGGCCGCCGGCGCCGGCTCCGGCTCCTCCCCGGGCGCCAAGGGGGGCGCGCCGGGGCCCGAGCAGGCCGCCGACAGCCGCCAGGACCTCAACGCCACGCTGCTGCTGGCCGGGATCATCGGCGGCGCGGTGCTGCTGGTCCTCGTCACGCTGCTCAGCCTGTTCTGCTGGCACACGCACAAGAAGAGCCGCTCGGCGTCGGCCGACTGGAAATACAACCGCGGACGCAGAAAAGACGACTACTGCGAGGCGGGCACCAAGAAGGACAACTCCATCCTGGAGATGACCGAGACTAGCTTCCAGATCGTGTCGCTGAACAATGAGCAGCTGCTGAAGGGCGACTTCCGCATCCAGCCCATCTACACGCCCAACGGGGGCATCGGCTTCAGAGACTGTCACCTCAGCAACAACAGCCTGGCGTACTGCAAGAGCAGCAACGTGCCCAGCACAGAGTTCTGCCACACGTGATGCCCTGCGAGCGGACCCCCCGAGTCACACACACACCGAGTTGCACGCAGCCCATGCAAAAACACACACACACACACACACACACACACACACACATATGTGCAACAGCGAACCACATGGACACACACACACACACACACACAGATGCAAACACACAGGGCCGATTGTGAAGGCACCGAGACGAAAGAAACATTTTAAGGAATCTAGTGAACTATAACTGTACTATATATATTTCCAAGTTCTGTCTACAATGTAATTTATACTGTGGATTATAATGTGGGATTATCTGCTATGTTTTCTATGATTATTATTATTATTATTATTATTATTATTATAAAACAACGGGGGCAGCAGAGAGCCACGATGAGGGCTCGTCTCCGTGACGACGAGGAGAGGAGAGGAGGGGGGAGGAGGGGAGGAGGGGAGGAGACGAGGAGAGAGGAGGAGAGGAGGGAGGAGGGGAGACGAGGAGAGGGCATCAACGCCTCTGTGCTACTTCTGCACGAGCGTTTGATAATCCATCAGTGGCCACTAATGAGCAAACGGACGGACAACGTGAAAAATCCATCTCTCTCTCCTCTCGCCTATTTCCTTACTTTCCTTCTTCCCTTTTTTTGTAATTAATGCGCAAGAGAGAGAGAGAGAGAAGAGACGAGAGAAGAGAGGAGAGAGAGAGAGAGAGAGGTTAATGTATGATGGATGAAGAAGGAGGGCGGCGAGGAGGATGAAACGTTGCGGAGGCAGAGGGGGAAGATGAACAGTAATCCATATAATTTAGCCCGCGTGGCTTCGAATCCACTGTTGGTTTTAAATGATTCCACATCATTAAGTCGCTCGATGAGCATTGATACTCTAAACAGTGGTGTCTGAGCATGAGTAATGTGGCGCGGGACCAATGGTTATCCGGGGGGAATTATCCACGATCGAGGTAATGTGATCCCGGCCTCTCTCGCTCGCTCTCTCTCTCTCTCTCTCGCTCTCTCTCTCGCCCAGCATTCTGTAGCTGCCCTGCAAAGCGGACTCTGAGAAGGCGCCCTCTTGTGGACGCTCCTGCCACCGCACCCCCCACGGGTCGCCAGCCTACTGGCCTACAGCCTTTCGGAGGAGTCTGGTTTTGCGGGGAAAATAACCTCTTACTGGTGGTACTACTACGACGACTACGACGACTACTACTGCTGCTGCACTGCACTTGGTATCCCCCGTCCTCTCCTACCCGGAACCCTCCTCTCCTTCCCGTGATTCCGGGAAAAAAGGACGAATCTATTTACCGATAAAAACACAGCCCGTCTTTGTTGTGTTGTGTAAAAGCGTCTTTAACGGGGATGGGGGTTTTTTTTTTTGGTGGTACGGCGCTATTTGGGTCAACGCTAAGGTTCTGCTTGTTTTTTCATGGCAGTTTCCAACAGAAACCCAATGAGAGTTCTGTTCTGTTCTCCCCGTCTCGCAGACCCCCCCCCCCCCCCGCGGTCCATTACATTAATACCAGTCTGTTTAGTTCCCTCGTTCCGCCCTCAGAAGTGTCAAAGTGTGTGCGCCCCTCGTTCACTTCCACGCCGAGCTCAACCAGAGCTAATTTCCTGCGTTTTTCCTGCTCGCCGGTACGCTCGACGTTCCATTAATTCCCGAAAGAAAAGTGCACTTCAGCTTCCATTTACTTCTCTCCTTCCCTCACTCTGCTTCTCTACCACCACCAGCACCACCAGTACCACCAACACCACCAGTACCACCACCAGCACCACCACCATCGGGTCGAAAACCAGCGATATTTTCTGCTCCTTCCCTCCCTCCCTGTCGACGGTGTAATCAGCGAGAAGCTTTGCGTTTTTTTTGGAGCATTTTTTTTGTTCGGTTTCTGTGGTCAGCAATGGAGTCTCGGAGCTGGGGGTGGGGGGGGGGGGGGGGGGTTTGAGAGGCGATGGGGGCGGGGTCTTATCAGAGACGGACGTACTGACTTGTTGTTGTTGTTGTTGTTGTTGTTGTTGGAACGAGTTCCCAGTCGTGTTAACCTTGCCGGTTCGCAAAAAAATCAAAGAGACAAAGAAACGAAAGCCGTATCTCTTCTTATAATTATAATAATAATAATAATAATAATAATAATAATAATCATAGAAAACATAGCAGATAATCCCACATTATAATCCACAGTATAAATTACATTGTAGACAGAACTTGGAAATATATATAGTACAGTTATAGTTCACTAGATTCCTTAAAATGTTTCTTTCGTCTCGGTGCCTTCACAATCGGCCCTGTGTGTTTGCATCTGTGTGTGTGTGTGTGTGTGTGTGTGTGTGTGTGTGTGCTGTGCATATGTGTGTGTGTGTGTGTGTGTGTGTGTGTGTGTGTGTGTGTGTGTGTGTGTGTGTTGTTGTTTATGGGATTCAGGAGAGACACAGACGCACAATGGGAGCTCGCCGGGCCTCCGAGACGGCGGCGTGGTAGAATACAGATCAAATCATTTGGTCTATTGGTGATATCTGTTCACTTCCCACTGAAAAGCCGTACGGCCTTCAGGCCACCGGCTGCACCACCGCAGCGCCCACCAGTCCCTGCTCCCAGGTCCCACCCATCCCTGGTCCCGGTCCCGGGTGGACCACAGCAGCTCCCACCAGTACCTGCTCCCAGGTGCCAGCCAGCCCCGGTCCCCGCTCCGACGGCGCCGGTGTCCTCCACCCAGCCTCCGGGTCGCCCGCCTGAGGGTTCCTGCTCGGCCTCCGCCCAGCCTCCGGGTCGCCCGCCTGAGGGTCCCTGCTCGGCCTCCACCCAGCCTCCGGGTCGTCCGCCGGAGGGTCCCTGCTCGTCCTCCGCCCAGCCTCCGGGTCGTCCACCCGACGGTGCCGGCCCGCTCATCGTGGGTCGCCAGGAGGCTCCCGTTGAGGGGGGGGTACTGTCACGATCTCGATCGTGGCCCCGGGCTCCCGGGCGCCAATGCCGCCCCTGGAGGGTTAGCGGGGCTCCCGGGCGCCAGTGCCGCCCCTGGACGATTAGCGGCACCTGCGCTATGTTTGCGGCTGTCCGCAATCTGCAATTAGTCACGGCATAAAAGCCCCGGCACTCCACCCACGAGTGTCGGATCATTGTCTTTGTAATTTTGCCGTTTAAGGTGTCGGCGGGGCGGTTCGCGCGGATTTGCGAAGTTGAGTCAGGCGGCTGATGGATAAGCTCACACCATGTGGGCTACTTTCTTCCTCACTCGCAATATTCGACTCTTAGTGTCGGGATAATTAAATCGCTAATCTATTCACGGCATAAAAGCCCCGGCACTCCACCCACGAGTGTCGGATCATTGTCTTTGTTTTGGTCAATGTTATTTGTCATTGTCATGTCTTCTGTTGAAATTCGACACAACAGACTACTTGGATTTCTACCTGCCTGTTCCTCACCTGCCTGTCTGTTCATCTACTCCTCACACGGTAATAAATAACATTTATTCCACCACAAAACCCCGAGTCCTGAGTCTGCGATTGGGTCCTACTGCCAACTCCCATGACTCACTTGTCACGATCTCGATCGTGGCCCCGGGCTCCCGGGCGCCAATACCGCCCCTGGAGGGTTAGCGGGGCTCCCGGGCGCCAGTGCCGCCCCTGGACGATTAGCGGCACCTGCGCTATGTTCGCGGCTGTCCGCAATCAACAATTAATCACGGCATAAAAGCCCCGGCTCTCCACCCACGAGAGTCGGATCATTGTTACAAAATACCTGTTGTTAATTTACCTGTCTACTACCCGTATGGATTTTGTCCTGCCTGTTCCTCACCTGCCTGTCTGTTCATCACCTGCCTGTCTGTCTCTCTACCTCTACCCGGTCTCTCTCGCTTTGCCTCGTCTTCTTTCTAAATGGATCGCATTTATACATCAACGCTTTTATCGCCTCACGTTCATCCATTCATACACCGACGGCGGCGTAGGAGCAGTTAGGGGTTAGGTGGTGTCTCTCTCTCTCTCTCTCTCTCTCTCTCTCTCTCTCTCTCTGTCTGCCTGTCTCTTCACCTCTGGTCCCAGCGTGAGCTCAATTAAGCCGCCCGTCTGACGGCCGACAGGCCCCTCGCGGTCCCCCGAGAGGTCCTCATTACGGGCTCCTTGAAAGAGAAAGACTTTCATTTGCTTTGACACGGTTTTATTCGGGCTTAAAGTTTTCCCACCGAACCCAACTGAACCCCGCCTCCCTCCCTCCCTCCCTCTGCCGAGCACCCACCACCCACACAACACACACACACACACACACACACACACACCGCACCACCGCCACCACCTCCACCCTCAAACCCAATCATCCACCTTCTTAATCCTCATCCAAAAAAGGGTGGGAAATATGCAGACCATATTTCCACGAGGCCGAATCAATGTCATGCTGGGAGAGAGAGAGAGAGAGAGAGAGAGAGAGAGAGAGAGAAGGAGAGAGAGAGATTGAGAGAGAGCAGGAGAGGGGGGGAGAGAGTACGAGAGAAAGTGTGTGTGTGAGAGAGAGAGAGAGAGAGAGAGGGTGAGACACCATTTTTTTTGCAGACTGTTTCAAACTGCATTTAAAAAAAATAGATTTGATTAGAAAATATATGCAGAAATATACTGTGTGCACAAGAATACACAAAGTAGACGGACGCCACCGGGGACGGCGGACAAATCCAGATTTTATGAGTACAGAGATGATTTAGTTCCATTATCAGTGTGTTGTTGATGCGGGGAGATGCTTATAAGGGCTAGAACTGGGAATAAACCATCGACAGAGTGTGTATCCTATGGTAGCCGCACTCGACTCGTGGGCAATATCGCGGATTTCCAGACTCATCCGCACGCACAGGCTGTCTGATCTGTCTGTTCTTCAGCATCTTCTGTGGTCCGAGCAAAGAGTCTCAATGTTATTATTATGATTATTATCCAATATCTCCAGTATATCTGGGTTCTCATGTGATGATGATAATACCACCCAGTACCGTCCACCCCCCCACTGCACTGCACACCCCTCCCGGCTTGACCTCTCTCCTTGACCTTGACCCGCTTTGACCCCCGAGGTCCGATGCCGCCCCCCACCACACTAGCGCCGTCGCCGCCGCCGCAACAAAACGTTTCCATAATCCCCAACACAACAGAACAAACTTGAAGCTTTACTCTTCCGTTTGGTTTTTATTTTTAGCTTTACTTTCCGTTGTCCGTTTTCTGTTTTTTTTGTTTGTTGTTTGTTTCGTTCGTAATTTTTAGGGTTTTTGTTTTTTTTTCCTCGAGAATTGAGTCAGACCAAACAGGTCAGTTCAGACCGTTCCAATGGATCACACCAATCAGTGAATGTTTGTTTGTTTGTTGGTTTGTTTTTGGGGGAGGGATGGGAGGGATGGGAGGGAAGGGATGGGAGGGAAGGGACACAGGAATTTGCCTTAAACGTTATGCAGGATCGAAAAAAAAAGTCGCTGCATTTATTTCAAGGACTTAATTATGGGGGGAGACAGACGGAGAGAAAAGAACGTCGGCGACCGAACTGTTTCCGACAGAAAGCACACGTCATGTGGCGGAGGATTAGCTGCGAGGACGCCGGCGGCTAGCACAGCATTAGCAAACAGAAACAACAACAACAACAACAACAACGACGACGACGACAACAAAAAACCCGACGCGTCGACAGAAAGAGCAGGAATTGCCAAACACACAGTTTTAGACGGACGGTTGAGACAGTCTGCGGACCGTAGAAAAACGTAACGTATTTACCATCGTATAGACGGACGTTTATTACTGTTATCAGGGTGCCCCCCCCCCCTCCCCCCCCAGAAGTAATACCTCCCCCCCCCCACAGCCCCTCCTTATCGCTCATTGATTCACATTTTAAATAATTATGTTTAATCGCCGAGCGGTCAACTCAGACAAAGTGCTCTCGAGTGGATGAAATTGAATAATTGTTGAAAGTTATCTCTTTTTTTTCTCTCTCTCTCTCCGCAGATTTGTAATTTTTTTTTTTTTCTCTACGCAAAACCCCATCCTCTGCATATTAGAGATCAGCTTTTGTTCACAGATTGTCACATTTATTTCACTGTTATTTCCTTTTTTTTTTTTCTGCTGGTAGTTTCTGGTCGGTGGTGTGAGGAAGCAGGTTTTTTGGAAAACTGGTAAATTCTTAATAAATGTCACAACAAACAACAACAACAACAACAACAATATGACCTTTTTTCCCTCCAACCATCAGGAGACGAGGCCAACATTGAATCAATCGATCAATCAATCAAACACGAAAAATGACACAGACAGACAGACAGACAGAGAGACAGACAGACAGGACAGACAGAGAGACAGACAGACAGACAGTCAGACAGAGAGACAGACAGACAGTCAGTCAGACAGACAGACAGACAGACAGAGAGTCAGACAGACAGTCAGACAGAGAGACAGACAGTCAGACAGACAGACAGACAGTCAGACAGACAGGGGTTGCATGTAATGTGGCTGTAGAGCGTCGCGGCTGAGGTGTCACCGCGGTGTTTGACGAACGCCGTCGCCGAGTCGCGGCGTACGGATTCCAAAAGGAGTTTTTATCATTAGGAGCCAAAGTTACATTAGTTTTGTTTTGTTTTGTTGGTTTTTTTTGTTGATCTCATTAAAGAAATATCGATGTTGTTCCATGTATGTGCCTTGAGGTTGAACTTACAATGTAAAGTCCTTGAAAACCTTTAAATGTTTTTGCACAAAATGTAAATACTTAAGTGAAGCTTTTTGCAAATAAACGAGCCATGGGATTTAAAATGGCCGTTAGAGTGATTTCACACACGTGCACTTTATGACGCCGGTTGTGGCGCTGTGTGTGTGTGTGTGTGTGTGTGTGTGTGTGTGTGTGTGTGTGTGTGTTGTGTGTCTGACTTTGAGTGTGTGTGTGTGTGTGTGTGTGTGTGTGTGTGTGTGTGATGAGTGTGTGTGTGTGTGTGTGTGTGTAGTGAGTGTGTGTGTGTGTGTGTGTGTGTGTGTGTGAGAGAGAGAGAGAGTGTGTGTGTGTTGTGTGTGTGTGTGTGTGTGAGAGAGAGAGAGAGAGAGTGTGTGCGTGTCTCTGTGCATGTGTGATGGGTGGTGTGGTGTGTGTGTGTGTGTGCTGACTTTGAGTGAGTGTGTGTGTGTGTGTGTGTGTAGAGAGAGAGAGAGTGTGTGCGTGTCTTGTCTATCCGTCTCTGCCCATGTGTTGTGCGTGTGGTGTGTGTGTGCGTCCGTGTGTTGTGTGTGTGTGTGTGTGTTCCGAGGCGTATTCATGCTCTTCCTGTGTTCCGTGACGTGTTTGTATTTAAACTGTCGAAGGCCGATCGGAGGAAAAAACCCGTCGGACGTCGCTAAATCCGTTCTGGGGTCGCGACGCTTGTAACTCCGGGTCAACGGCTTCATGCCGCGGCGTCCGCCGTCCGGCGCGCGCCAACGTCTCCTCTTATGTCTTTTTATGTGAGCGGCGTCGTCCACGGAAAGCTTGACACATAAAGTATACGCTGCTTGAAACAGCTCCGCCGTTACTCTCCTTCTACGTGTTTGGCACAAATCATTTCCAAATTGCCCGTTTTCCACAGAAAAAAACCCGTTATTTTTATGGGTTTTTTCTCTCTCACAACCACACACCTACCAACCGTGTGTTTTATGACCTCCAAGACCGGCGAAGAAACCACATTAGGCTAACGACGATAATTCACCGCGACAATTAACCGCACGCGTTCGTTTCACCGGAACATACCGTCGGGTGTATTTTTCTCGGCCGAATCCCCGAACCTCAGAATGTATTACCGTGATGTGTTATTTCAAGGGCTGTTATTGGCGGTATCCTTGAGAACTATGGATGATACGACCGCTTAAAGCGCTGTTTAGTCGTCTCTCTCTCTCTCTCTCTCTCTCTCTCTCTCTCTCTCTCTCTCGTTCGCGACCGTTAGTTCGGCTAAACGGTCCGACGACAACGCGGCAAATTAGCGGCCGATGAAAGTTCACGCGACCGCTTGCGTCGTAGCGCGCAAACCGTCTTCTTTACAAGGTTAATGGCTTTTTAGTCGCCATTTTTTTGCCCGGCCCAAATGAACGCCATCAAATCTACTGCGTAACACTTCGTTAAACCCTCGACTCTCTCAGACCCGGACTCTCCTCCTCCGCCGCCGCCCTCGTCCTCGAAACTCCAGCCGACTTCCCTTGTTCCCGGACTACAGGACAAGAGGGGACGACGTGACTCGACAGCCGAGGGGGGAATTTACGTCGGTTTGATCGGAATATTAAGGTCTTTCGCGGACTCGGAGCTTTTCCGAAAAACACCGCAATGAACCCGGCCGGTCGGGGGAAAGCTTTCGATTTTTGGTCCCTTTCCCAGTTTTTCCTGGACGTCCTCAGCGTGGGTTTAACGGGGCGGAGAGATGAATATGAATGAAGCGCACGGGCCTTTAATTCACACCGCTTTCCCGACACTAATGTGTGCGTCCGTGTGTGTGTGTGTGTGTGTGTGTGTGTGTGTGTGTGTGCGGGCCGTTCGATTTTTGCCTCCACCACCTCCCCCAGCACCGACGGACGGGCTGGGTGGGTGGGTGGGTGAAGCATTAGGTAAAGAGAGGCTGAGTGAAGCTATTAGGATCATTACGGTGAGCTCACCACAGCCGCTGCTAGCATATAAACGCAAATGGACGACTAAAGGGAGGGACGTTCAGGAAACGGGCCGAGGGCCGGGGCCGGGCCGGGCCGGGCCGGGCCGGGCTGGGCTGGGTGCCGAGTGTCTGAAAATGATATTTCAAGGGTAAAAAATAGACTTTATTTGGGGGTCGGGGGGGCGTGGGCGTTTCGGGGGGACAGAGAGTGAAAACCCAGCTCGTCCTTCCAGTTCTGTAGCTTCGAAAAGCTCTTTAATTGGAATGTATTCAGTGAAGAAATTGGACGGATACACAACAAACCAATCCATCAATCTCCTCACCTATCTATCCGTCAGTCTGCCTGCCTGCCTGCCTAACTATCTCCAGGAAGTACGCAAGTTTGTCATATTATGGTCATGTGACTTTTCAACAGGTTGCTATGACAACCGAAGGGTTCGAGAGGCTGCCAGCTAAGAGAGGTTCACGTTACCGACGTTAAAAAACCAAAAAAAAAACCTGACAGAGACCCGGCGGCGAACCAAACTAGGAAGCCAGACAGAACATTACGACTTCAGGAGATTTAGGAGACGTCTTTATGCAAAGCGACCGCCGGAGAATACTGAAATATTAGAAGAAGAAAAAAACGTCAGACTCCCGACTGAGGTGGAGGAGGCCGGTCTGACTCAGGGACGGCGACGGCGGACGAGCTACAGAGGTGGACACACACACACACACACACACACACACACACACACACAACATGCAGTTTGAGGTCGTAAAAACAACCCCAAACTGCAGTGAGTGTGCAGCGTGACTAAAATAGCTCCCGATCCGGATGGGCTGCGACCCCCCGCTGGGTTTCGGAGCGCAAAGCTACCGTCGCTCTCGCTGCTGCCTGAACGACGCCGGGACCGACCCCATGATGTGCTCGCTGAAAAACACCCGGACCACCCCACCACCCACCACCCACCCCCCAAAAAACCCATCACCCCCCCGATCCCCTTGAAGAGCAGAGTAATGTGTATTCTCCAGGCAGGCTGGATGGCAGGCAGGCAGGCAGGCAGGCAGGCAGGCAGGCAGGCTGGCAAGCAGGCAGGCCGTCTCCCGCTGTGGTCTCCCGCGGAGCCAAGACGCTTCTTCCAGCCCCGTGCCCTCTAAAGTGTGCTCTCTCTCCCCCCCCCCCCCCCCCTGGGAGGCGGGATTATCGAGCAAGACGTAATCAGGGCATCACCCCCACCGCCGCCAAACGCCGCCGCCGCCGCCGCCGCCGCCACCGCCGCCGGCATGCTACGCCGATGACACCAAGCATCTAGCATTGTACACAACGGAACCCGCCGGGGGGCGAAACCCCAACCGTCTGCCGTCTGCTGCGAGGCGTCCTTCTATCGATCAGTCCTTGTGAGAGCCGACGGACGTTTCTTCGCCCAGTTTCTCGTTTCGTTGGCAGAGCGCTCCGTCTCGAGCCTCGCCGAGCCGCTAGCGAGCCCCTCGCCCCCAAAATAACGCTAACAACGCCATCTGCGGAGTCTCCAAGCGATGGCGGAGAGAGATCGAAACTGGTTTTATCCCGAGATATGGACAACGGAGGAACAACGATGTTAACGGATGGAAAGACGTTTTGCACAGACTTCTTCTCAGAGAAGATGTTTTCGCTTTAACTTCCAACCGCATTTGGCAAGGGCCCGTCGTTGAGGAGTTATTTATTGTGATCGACTTTATTTAGACTTTATTTAGACACTCGAAGTTTATGAGTCTATGACCCCGTCGGCAGGTTTTAAACGAGCAGATCTCGGAGGATGGTCTCACAAGGCCGAGAGAGAGAGAGAGAGAGAGAGAGAGAGAGAGAGAGAGAGAGAGAGAGCGAGAGTCATCTGCCGGTACAGCCGAGAGGCTCCCTCTCCATCCGCGTCTTCGGGGAGAACTTCACGCCGTCTTTAATAATCCCGCGTTCTCCATCACTCCATCGTAAATCTGTAATTGTTTCTTTGACGGGTCGCGGCGGCGGAGAGCTACCGGGTCGCGTGTCTTCATTCGTCATCCGCGTTTTGTAACTGCGCTCCGTTTATCTTTTCTTAAGAGGGGGAATTTTGCCGCATTATTTCCACACGATCGCTTATCTTCTAGGCGAGCCGCATCGGGGGGATGAAGTGCGACTGTGAAGAACGCCTGCGGGTTACCGTTGTCTGCCGATTGCTCTCGGGCGCGTCTCGGCTCAGCCTCACCGCAGATCTTGCAAAATGTGTTCGTTCTGCGTCGTCCGGCCTCAAGCGGACGACCCCCGGGGAGGCCGGGGGCGGGGGCGGGGGATGGGGGCAGCAACATGGAGGAAAGGTAAGCATGTGTTCCCCCCCCCATCTAATTAAAAGAGCAGACCAACGGTTAATGAGTCTCACAAGGCTAACAGGCACGTACAGTGGAGTGGTGGTGTGGTGGTGGTGCTCGGGTTGCTGGTGGTGTGGTGGGTGGGTGGTGGTGGTGCTGAGGGTGCACCATGTCTGATGACCCCCCCTGTCCAAATGTGCCTTTCTCCTAAGGCACATTCGATGTTTTATTGTCGGCCCGTTGCCCTTCGTTCCCTCTTCAAGAGAAGATTTTTAATAATTTAATGTTAATGATGACCCTCTGACCTGCCCCTAACGGAAGTCGCTCGTACCCTGCGACGAGATTGCCGCCGACGTGAAATAGATGGACGTTTTAATCGAACACTTGGAGCTCGTTTAACACGCACACACACACACACACACACACCACCAACAACAACAACAGTCAATAGGCAACAGGTTGACCAGCTCGTGTTCAGACTCTAGAGTCTTCGTGAATCACGAAGGTGCCCCACCCAAAAAAAAAAGATGAAATAAATCACAATTCACCTCCGCTGCTACACAACTCCATCCTCGAGTGAATCACTGATGAGTCCCCTTTTAACTCGGAGCACTTGAAAGTGTATAAAGTGAGGAACACATTTTCATATCCACAGAGACAGAGAGAGAGAGAGAGAGACACACAGAGAGAGAGAGAGAGAGAGAGAGAGAGAGAGAGAGAGAGAGAGAGAGAGAGAGAGAGAGAGAGAGAGAGAGGCGGGAAGGGCCGGGTCCCATCCCAAACGCGAGGGCTACCCGCAGCGCCTATAGGAGACGATGTGACCTTAAAAACACACACCGGACACACACCGACCCACACACACACCGACACACACACCGACACACCACACACCACACCACCGACACACACAACACGACACACACACACACACGGACACACACACACACACACACACACGCGGTCCGCTCACGCGTGACAAACTGCAGCATATTTAAATGAAGGGAGGTGTTTATGTATGCAAAACACAACAACAACAACCTGGGGTGACGTGTGTGTGTGTGTGCGTGTGCGTGTGCGTGTGCGTGTGCTGTGTGTGTGTGTGGTGTGTGTGTGTGTGTGCGTGTGTGTTTTTATTTTGTACCGTTTCAGGCTATAAACTATAGCTGTCCCCTGATGAAAACGTCACGCATGGCTAAACTTCATGTAAGACCCCCCCACCCCCCCGTCGACTATAAATAATTTACCTGCCACCTGTAAAGGGGGGGGGGGGGGGGAGTGAGGGTGAGGAGGGGGAGGAAAGGGAGGGAGGAGGGGGGGGTGAAAAACAACAACAACAACAACACTGAAATTCCCCGGGAGCCGGAAAAGATTAGAACTTTAACCGCCAGCCTCCGGGAAGTCCATATGTTGGGGGTTGGCGGGGGGGTGGCGCGGGGGTCGCGGGGGTCACGGGGGTCACACAGGGGTGGCGGGTGTAGCAGGTGGGACAGAGCAGCTGTGACCTTGACCGACGCGAGAGGTCGGCCCCATCCGGCGCGCCCGCGGCAACGCACAGACGGACACTGATGGATGGCAAAAGGTCGGCGTGGACGTGCGTGCCAATCCACACGCACGCGCGCACACATGCACGCCCGCAACACACACCACGCACACACACATGCAGCACACCACGCACACACAAGACCTTTAGAAAGGAGAGAGAGAGCAGAGAGGGGAGAAAAACGAGGGAAAGCAAAGGAAAAAATGTTTTTCTGTTGTTATTTAAATGTCAAGACAATCTTGTTCGTTCACAGCTGGATATAAAACTCATGTGACCCCCACCCCACCCCTGCGCATGTAGGTGTGTGTGTGTGTGTGTATGAGGGGGGGAGTGGGGTGGGGTGTACTCTAGGCCGGCTGCGGAAAGGTTTTTCATTTTGTTCTTTTCTTTGCAATGCTTTTGTTCCGCCACCACTTCTCGCACAAGTCGCTGTACATGTACCGGCTTCAGTAGGACTTCAAGTACAGTTAGAAATAGCCATCGCAACCTTAGGTTCATCTACAGCAATAACGGGGCGGGCGGATAGCTCAGGAGGTAATAAGAGCTGGTTGTCTGGCAAACAGAAGGTCGCTGGTTCGATCCCCGGTTTGGCTCCTCCCCCTCCTCCTCCTAGCTAAAGTGTGGAGGTGTCCCCTGAGCAAGACACCACCTAACCCTACCTGCTTCCTGACGTGTGGTTTTACCTTGCTGTGGTTGACACCGCCGTCGGTGTATGGAATGGGTGAATGTGAGGCGATACTTGTAGAGCCAACGCACCGCCGCGAAAAAAAGCGCTATATTAGTTTCTATTAAAATCGTTTCTAATTGTATATTTTCAATTGATTCCAACGCGGGCGTCGCCGCGCTGCGAGTCGGGGCAGCACGGTGACAAATCTCTCTTCTTTTTT
>PIJE02004760.1:0-11556 GCA_002895965.2 Coryphaenoides rupestris | reverse complement strand
GAGTTTGACGAGGGATACAAGATGCCCGCCTTCCTCTGGAAGAAACTCTTCAAGTGAGCACCGGGGCACCTTGCATGTCATCGTCAGTGTGTCGAGGCGTAGCACACAAGCCATTATAGCGTATAGTTGATCACATCATCTCAATCAAGTCGCTGTAACTAATCTCTACCTTCTTACATGATACATCAGTGATGGGATCTTTAAGGGCCAATTTCTCTTTCCGTTTCAACTTTATTTACCATTCAAATTGTTTTCAATTCATCCTTTCTTATAAGGCTGTGGGATAAGTTACGATCAGGAAGAGTGTTTGCGTTTCCGTGTGTCTGTGTGTTTGCCCAAGCATGTTTTTAAGTGACATGTGACATGCATGGCAGGTACCAGCAGACAGGTGTGCGCTGGTTGTGGGAGCTCCACTGTCAGCAGGCGGGAGGCATCCTGGGAGATGAGATGGGACTGGGCAAGACCATCCAAGTCATCAGCTTCCTGGCGGGCCTGAGCTACAGCAAGATGAGGACCAGAGGCTCCAACTACAGGTACACAACAAGAGACTCTGCAACACACACACAGATGCACACACACACAAATGCGCTCATACACACCCACACACACACACAGTAAACGGCCCGCGACTGTGTGTCTGTGTAGTATGAATATTTGATTAGGGGGGGATATCTGCTTAAGAGTGTTCTGTTGAATTATTAAACATGTTTCAATTATCAGACTCCTCACTTTCTTACAGCAGACATCAGAGAAAACACTGACGTGACATTGTGCGCGCACATGAGCACGTGTGTGTGTGTGTGTCTGATATGTGTGTGTGCTCGTGCGTGTGTGTGTGTGTGTCCAGAGACTAGGAACTGATTTTTTTTTCCTGGCTGACGTTCAGAGAGACTCCAGCTGTGTCGTTTTGCCCAGAGACGGTACCGGGCACTGAGCTCATGACAGTGTGGAGGCAGGGCTTAAATGGCGTGCAGGTTCGGTGGAGGTGGAGCTGGAGGTGGGGTTGGTGGCGGTGGAGCCTCCTCTCCCCCCCCCCCCCGAAACGGTCGATATTGTGTCTGCTACCGACGCCCACAAATTGATTGCTTGCAAACTCAATTATGGCCGAGTATCAATAGCTTCCACCGGGCAGAGCATCATACCAGCCCATTAGAGGGAGGGAGAGAGAGAGAGGCGGAGCAAGCAAGCAAGCAGGAATCCTGTGTGAATGTGTGCGTGGTCGTCGGGAGTGTTTGAGCAAAGGCTTGTGCAAGTTCTCAATTATGTAATTGAGTTGAACCGCTTGGCCCTAAAGAGTTAAACCAGAGTCTGTGTATGAACATTTGTACCTCCACACTGCCATGCTTACCATGTTTACCTCCCCTTTAAACCGTGCACACTATAAAACAGACCACAGAGCTTGACACGCATTCAGCATCAATAATCATAATGTCATTTCTTTTATGAATGTGATGTGTGCACATTGGACTTAACAATGATTGTAATGCTCATGAACTATGGCCTTACACTGTACTTTGCTGTACTATTTTGCGTGCGTGTGTGTCTGTCTGTCTGTCTGTCTGTCTCTCTGTCTGTCTGTCTGTCTGTCTGTCTGTCTGTCTGTCTGTCTGTCTGTCTGTCTCTCTGTGCATGTGTATCTGTGTGTGTGTGTGCGTGCGCACGGTAGGTACGAGGGTCTGGGACCCACGGTGATCGTGTGCCCGGCCACCGTCATGCACCAGTGGGTGAAGGAGTTTCACACGTGGTGGCCCCCCTTCAGGGTGGCCGTCCTCCACGAGACCGGCTCCTACACCAGCAAGAAGGTACGCTGAGGCGCACCCTCTATCCTCTGGAGGGCACCAGAGCACCACTATGTCCAACATGGGATCTTCCTCCTCCTCCTCTCACATATGGTACTCCTGCTCACCCCCTCTCCTGGCCAGCAAGGGGGAGAGAGGGAGTCGAGAGCAATGTCACTGACAAATGCTGTATGTCTGTCTATATGTGTGTGTGTTTATGTGAGTGTGTGTACGTGTATGTGTTTATGTGTGTGACATATGTGTCTGTCTGTGTTTTGTGTGAGCATGTGTGTGCATGTTTGTGTGTGCGCGTGCGTGTGTGTGTGTGTGCGCGGGTGCGTGTGCACGCACGCGCTACAGGAGAAGCTGATCCCGGAGATGGCGGCGTGCCACGGCGTGCTGATCACCTCGTACTCAGCGGTGCGCCTCCTGATGGACACGATGCAGCGCTACGACTGGCACTACGTCATCCTGGACGAGGGACACAAGATCCGCAACCCCAACGCCGGGATCACCACCGCCTGCAAGCAGGTAGGTGGACCCCCTACCATACACGCTACGCACTGGGACACACACACATGCCACGCACACACGCTACCCCCCCCCCACACACACACACACACACATATGCATACACACTGGGACACACGCGCACACACGCTACCCCCCCACATACATACACGCATGCATACGCACTGGGTCACACACGCGGTACGCACTGGGACACACTCGTATACACACACACACGTATTCACACACACATACATACTGGGAGACACACACACACAATTTTTTACCTTGCAACTACGGGGAGATACACGCACACACACATACAAACGTGCACACACATGCATGCATTTAGTCATCTTTTAAACGGGACTCGATGCATTCACAGCTCAGGACAAAGCGAGTCAAACATCTCCCTGCCTCCCTCCCCCTTCTCTCTCTCTCTCTCTCTCTTCCCACTCCACTCCAGTTCCGGACCCCCCACCGTTTCATCCTGTCGGGGTCCCCCATGCAGAACAACCTGAAGGAGCTGTGGTCGCTCTTCGACTTCGTCTTCCCCGGGAAGCTGGGCACCCTGCCGGTCTTTATGGAGCAGTTCTCCGTGCCCATCACCATGGGGGGTTACAGCAACGCCTCCCCCGTGCAGGTGGGAAAAACACACACACGCATGCACGCGCCCATATACAGACGCGCACACGCCCATATACAGACGCGCACACGCCCAGATTTAATTTCCTTTGTTTACAGTGATTGATAATGAAAAGGGAAGCGGAAGCATGTGATGGAGTGACAGAGGGGTTTAATGTTCCAGTCGGAGGAAGGCTGGGCAAGAAGTACTCAGACTGCAATCTGCCATCTCCCCAGCGATGTGGCCGAGAGAGAGAGAGAGGGGGAGAGAGAGAGAAAGAGGGAGAGGGGGGAGAGAGAAGGGGGAGATGGAGAGAGAGCGAGGGAGAGACGGAGAGAGAGAACTCTATTGTAGCCGTTTGTCATTAGTGCGCAATCGTTAATAACCCTCTGACTGTACGGATTGAATTATTTAAGATGTCTATCGATGCTTCTTCCGCTGTCGATAATAAAAACCTTTACTAATTATTAATGTTATTAAATGGTCAGAGAGGGCTTAGCCTCATCTTCTCCCTCTTTCAAGAACATTCTCACATTAGCAGAGCGCGCCCCACGTGTGTGTGTGTGTGTGTGTGTGTGTGTGTGTCTTTGTATGCATGTCTGAAATTGTTTGTTTATGCATGTGTGTGTAAGCACGTTTGTGTGTGTGTTTGTCTGTGCACTTTTGTGTGTTTGTGTGCGTGCATGCATGTGTGTGCACGCTTGCATTTGTGGGCGCGCGTTTTGAGCATGCTTGCGTATGTGTCTCTGCACTTGTGCGTTTGTGTGTGTGCGTGTGTGCGTTTGTGTGTGTGTGTCTCCCTGTAGATGCAATGTAAAAAACACGTGTGTGTGTGTGTGTGGGGGGGGGGGGGGGAGGTGCTGTGGGAGCCATTACGGAAGTACGCGTTTACACTCTCACATGAACCCACTCAGCAGCTTTCCCAGAGTATCGCTGGATCTCTCCTCCTCCTCCTCCTCCTCCTCCTCCTCCTCCTCTCCTCCACTCCAGCCCTTCCCCCCCTCTACCCCCCCCCCTCCCCCAGTGTGTTATTGTTCCCCCAGGGCTCTGCCAAGATGGAGGAGGAGGGAGGGTCGGCCTCTCTGATCGCCCTGACGACCCCGCCCCCCCCCACCCCCCCCCACACACACACACACACACACACACACACACACACACACACACACACACACACACACACACACACACACCCCTGTTCCCACAGGTGAGACCCATGTTTAAAAGGCTAACTGGCCTTTAGCCCCAGTGCCGAGCCACCACTGATGTGACCGTGTGTGCTGGGAGGACGAGAGAGTGACGAAGAGTGGGAGGGATTGTTGTTGTTGTTGTTGTGTGTGTTTTGTGCGTGTGTGTGCTCCCATCATCATGCCACGTGTGTGTGTGTGTGTGTGTGTGTGTGTATCGGTGGCCCAACAACAGAGACGGGATGATGAAAGGGGGACGCCGTGTCTCCTTCCCCCCTCTTCCCCTCCCCTTCCTCCCCTTCCCCCTCCTTCCCCTCCCCCTCTCTCCCCCCCTCCCCCCCTCCCTCCCTCCCCCTCTCCGGAGACCGGCCAACGCTCTGTGATCAATGATTAATGGCATGTGCTTCTGCTGAGAGGGGAGGAGAGAGATGGAGGGAGGAGGAGGGACGGGGGGGGAGAGGGGAGGAAGGTGATGATGAGAGGGGGCTAAACGACAGTCATGCCCCGGGATACATGCTCTTTGACAGGTGTGAGAGTCAAGTGATTAAAAAAAGAAAAAAAAAACGAAGTCAGAACAACCTCCCACACCAACCCCCACCCGCTCTGCTCACAGTGAAATTGATGCTCCCTGCTGTGCAACTATTGCCGCGGGCTGGTGTGGGCTGGGGGCGGTAGGTGGGGGCGGGGGGGGGGTGTCGCCCATACGCTGGAAACCACGCCCACCAGAGGGGGTGACAATCAGAGCCACATTATGCAACCCAGGGGCTGAAATGCTAACAAAATGCCCTTTTAACTAGCTAACACATCGGTTTTATGCACGTCAAAGGACTAACCAACCTCCTTAGCTTGTGCTTCTTGGACAAATGCTCCCACTGAATGGCCAGAAGTGAAATGGCTTACTTAACTATTTACTATTGGACTTATGTGTGCTCTATCCCTATTGGTCAGAGGATTCTGGGATGTGGGGGGGTGTGGCCTAAGGGAGAGGGTGCTGTGGCCTAAGGGAGAGGAGGGGCGTGTGGCCTATTATGTTGTTAATGTTAACGCTCCTCATCATGTGTTCCAGGTGCAGACGGCGTACAAGTGCGCGTGCGTTCTGCGGGACACCATCAACCCCTACCTCCTGCGCCGGATGAAGGCGGACGTCAAGGACAACCTCTCGTTGCCCGACAAGAACGAGCAGGTAACCGCGCCTCGCACGCCCGTCACACCAACAGTGAGACAGTCCCGCTCTCTCCCGCTCTCACTCACCCTGCACCTTTAACTGGGGAGATGTTTGCGTGATCGGATGTGACTGTGTGTGTGTCGCATCCGTCTAAGGCGGAGTTGATGAATGTGCCTTGCACAACCTCCATACCCACCCCCTCACCCCCTCACCCCCACCCAACGTCAGAGGAAGCCAGCTAATAAAGTCCCCGGCAAAGTAAAAGCATCAGGTATTCATTAAAGGTGGCTCCTCTCTGCTCCGTCCCCCCTCTCCCTCCTGGCCCGAGGTCGACCGACACCACCACCACCACCTCCACCTCCACCTCCTCCCCACCACCACCATAGTCCACTTTAGATCATTAAGTCATCCCCTGGAGACAGGTGGAGCTTGTCTTAGAGAAACCTCTGCTTTCCACTCAATGTTATACACACGGCCCTTCATCAGGGGGCTTTAAACAGGATGCTCATTACACTACAGTCCTGAACTCACTGTGTGTGTGTGTGTGTGTGTGTGTGTGTGTGTGTGTGTGTGTGTGTGTGTGTGTACAGGTTCTGTTCTGCAGACTGACGGCCGAGCAGCGGCAGGTCTACCAGAACTTCCTCGACTCCAAAGAGGTGTACCAGATGCTGAACGGAGACATGCAGGTACCAGCTAGCTAGCTGTCATCTCATCTCCTCGTGGTGGAGGAGAAGGAGGAGGAGGAGGGAGGTGGGGAGGTGGAGGAAGAGGGAGAAGGAACAGGCTGCACTACTAAACTGCTGGCTCGCAGGGTTTTTATCTGGGTTTATGGAGGCCTCACCGCTGCCTGACATCGTGAGAGCGAGAGAGTGTGTGTGAGCGGGGGGGACGTCGTCTTAATGAGGACAGAGGACTTGTTCATTACTGTACCGCCGTGTTGCTTTGGCCGTTGCCTCGGCGCCCCCCCCCCCCCCCACTGCAACGCAACGCAGCGCCTCTCCGTCTTGTGCACACTGTGGAGACCGAGCACCTCGAAGGCGCATAATTATCTTTATCTTTGCGCAGCGTAAATGTTATTATGGGCAGCTAATAGCGCGCGCGCGAGGCGGCGACCGTTCTTTACGGTCCGTTTAAGAGGCGCGACGTAGCACGGCGCTAGCACGGCGTAGCTAGTGCGGGGGCCGGGGGTCTTTTCCGCCGCTCACAAATTAGCACGAGCCCACCGCCCGGGAGAGACACTCTCCCGCTCTCAGTCGTCGTTCATCACCACTGACCCAAATGGACGTGGTCAGTGTGCCAGAGGTGACCACGGCAACGCAGCCCAACGCGCACACGCATGCGCGCACACACACACACACACCTGCATACACACACACACACACACACACACACACAGTGGCTACGTCAGTCCATTAACCACCATTACTAATGCAGTGACCACCGGGCCTGCATCTGAAGCACGAGCATAACCTTTTGTTGTCCTTAAATAAATTATGTAAGTCGTTCTCGTAGATTCAAGTCGATGGGATCCTTTTGTTCGGAAGGCTCAATTGCTCTTTATAATATAATATCGGTGCTGATCTCGGAAAAAAACCACCAAAAACTAAATATATATTGTATTTTTCGGCACCGTGTGTTGATCGGTGGTTGGCGGTGTGTGTGTTTTTGATGGCTCTTGTCCGAATCCCGCCTTTTTCTTCCCCCCCCCCACCCGCAGATTTTGCGGGTTGATCCGCGCTGCGTAAGATCTGCAACCACCCGGACACCTGCTGACGGGCGGACCTCGCATGCTGAGGAGGCAATCCCCGACGACCAGCTGACGAGGAGGAGCACTTTGGCTACTGGAAGCGCTCGGGCAAGCTGATGGTGGTGGAGTCCCTGCTGCGCCTGTGGTTCAGGCAGGGCCACCGGGTGCTGCTCTTCACCCAGTCCAGACAGGTAGGGTGCCACCCCCCCCACCCCCGCACCCAGGTGTCTCAATCTAACCCTTTAGTGACATCACACATGGGGGTGGGAGTGTCCACAATGGATAGATCAGCCTGCCACTTGGTACAGTCCAGTGTTGTTGTATGCTGTGTGCTCTGTCAGGTGGATCTATCTAACATACATCTGGGTGCACAGAGGCACTAAAGCACTTTTAAACTCGTTTATGTTTTATCTTTTATGGAGGAGCGTCTGTGCGATTATGATCTAATAAATTAACATTATGTTTGTACTCAAACAACTAGGTATTTAAAGATAGGTTTTTTTCCTTCTTCGCATTATTACTATTAATATTAAAAAAAATAAATAAAGAGGAATGAAGATATGTGGGTATTATACAAAGCAGGTAGCATGTGATTCATGTATATTATTACAAAGAAGTCATATTCTTTTTTTGGTTCGGTATAATACACTCAAACTCTTCCGACCTTTTCTGAAACCATTAAAAGAGGACATCGAGGCCGTGGCATGATGAAAACCGTAACTCAGAGGGGCGGACAATCTCCCGTCTCATATTGCGATATTAAATTGTTCTACTTGTTAGCCTCGACTCCTTCATTTGCATGTCTGACTCATTGTCAGCGCTCCAGTCTGATGTCTCTCCACTGTGCCCTACTAAACCCGAACCCACGATGTCTATAAAGCTATCCGCCGGTGTGTGTGTGTGTGTGTCTGTGTGTGTGTGCACACGCGTGTCTGTGTGTGTCTGTGTGTGTGTGTCTGTGCGCCCGTCTGTGCGCCCACGTGTCTGCGCGCGAGGCCCCAGCTGTTGCCGGTCAATACCAATGAGATTATACCTCACAGCGAACCTGAGACCCTCCCTGTCGGTATCTCTGTCCATGTAATATTAATCTGCCCTAATCCTGTTAGAGATAATCCAAACCTCTGGGCCCCACCCCCCACCACCCCCCTCATTCTCCTCTCTCTCTCTCTCTCTCTCACCCTCCATGCCTCTCTGTCTCGCACGGCCAGATGTTGGAGATTCTGGAGGTGTTTTTGAGGGAGAACAGCTATCAGTACCTGAAGATGGACGGCACCACCTCCATCGCCACCCGGCAGCCCCTCATCGCCCGCTACAACGGGGTGAGGATTAGGGCCCACCCCCACCATCTCTCTCTCTCTCTCTCTCTCTCCTCTCTAATGGCTCTCCGCGTGGCTCCCAGGAAAATCCCCTCCTTGGGGCAGGGGGGGAGGCGGGAGTGGGGAGGACGGGGGGTGGGTGTTGAGTGCTTTAGCGGAAGCCTGGAGGTGGGGAGGTGTGGGGGAGTTGCACCCCGGGGAGAGAGGGGTGTGGGGAGGTGGATGTGGGGGATGGGGGGTGGGGGGTGAGGACACTAATTGTAGACATGAGATCTGTGGGACGCGGATGTTCTCCCCGTTTTGTAGTCTATTGGTTTTTACATGGACGGGTATGACGACAAGAAGAATGAATCGCGGTGTAATCCCTGCTTGTGCATTGTGATTCTTATCTACAAAAATATGTTCATTTAAAAACATCTTTCTTTTGTGTAACCAGTAACCATGAAAAATCATTTTCAGAAAATTAATAATAATAATTGGAAAATTATAATTTCAGTCATTTTTAATACTCCCGACCCCAGTTGAGAGGAGACATTTGCTGAACGTACCCTCAGGTTTAAATTCAGTTTCAACCTTCCACTTAATTTGACATTTCTCAATGTCACAATTTCATGACGCTAAATAAATAATGAAATCAATTCATTAGATGAGTATTGTCATTACAGGGCCATTACGAAGCACAATCAATGGGCTGAATATTTATTTATTACCACAAGTACTTGGAGGAGTTAAGTGTCCTGTTATTCCTCCCCTGTTATCAGGACCGGTCCATTTTTATCTTCCTGCTGACCACGAGGGTGGGGGGCCTCGGCATTAACCTCACTGGAGCCAACAGAGTCATCATCTACGACCCAGACTGGAACCCCAGCACCGACACACAGGTCGGGGACACGCGCACGCACACACACACACACGCACACACACACACACACACATACATATAGACACACACACACAGCTGAAGGAGGGCACACAGACATGAAGACGCACACACATACCTGAGGACATGCACTTCTGACCGCACACTTCCAAGATATGCAGGCACACACACACACCTGAAGATACACAGTCAGACACACAGAGACATAGTTTGAACACACCACACACAGACCACACTAGATACACACACACACACACACACACACACACACACACACACACACACACACACACACACTCTGTAGGATGTTTGCCTTGATTTGAGTATGTGTTGTGTGTGTTGTGTGTGTGTGTGTATTTGTGTGTGTGTGTAGGCCCGTGAGCGAGCCTGGAGGATTGGCCAGACACAGCAGGTGACCGTATACAGGCTTTTGACAGCCGGCACGATTGAGGAGAAAATCTACCATAGGTGTGTGCTTGCATACACACATGCTCTGCTTTGTCGGCGATTAAATCCGTTTTGCCGCCCATTTTCACGATAACGTTAGTCGGCCATAATTACACAAGCGTTGCCGTGTTGATGTTCACTGTCATAGGTACTCCTTTGGTTATGACACCGGCTAATTGCTCATATCGGCGGCGCGTTACTGCTCTCCGCCCAGAACTCTCTAATTGAAAAGCTTTCCCGACTTTATTAAATGGGCGAGCGAGGATTTCAGTGCAGTTGCTGCTTTCATTTTAAGTGCTTTCAACGCGCGGCAAGTTTCCCCGTCTACGTGCACTTCTGCTTTGATTGAGCGTTGAATCGGGCGGAGGTCATCCCGAGGGTCCGCTGTTTATAGTTGTTAGGTTTAATTTGAACACAACACAATATTCCAGGCAGTACCAAACTTTTTTTTATCGGTGACAATATCCCTTCACTTCACTTCCGAATGATACCGAGTGTAACCTTTTTTTTGGGGGCGGGTTTTTTTTAATTTATTCTATCTTTTTGTTCAGGCAAATCTTCAAACAGTTTTTGACCAACCGCATCTTGAAGGACCCCAAGCAGCGGCGCTTCTTCAAGTCCAACGACATCTACGAGCTCTTCACGCTCTGCGATGGCGACCAGAGCACGGAGACAAGCGCCATATTCGCAGGTCGCCGATCGCTTACATCGTGTGTCGTCTTGTCTTTAAAAACACCCTTTTATATATACGTATGAAAGTTGGATCTTTTAAAAAATCTACTTTTTTTTTTTTTGGACAGGCACGGGCTCGGACGTAAAGGCGCCGATAAAACCCGAAAGACCGAGGGCATCATCACACCGGGCGAATCACGCCAAACATGCACACAAACACTCCAGGGCTAACGGCCAGAACCAAGCTTCCCCCTCGACCCAAAGCCAAACCCTCACACCCAGCGGCGCTCTGAAGGCGGAGGAGGAGGAGAACACGGACGCTAGCCTCAGGAACCCTCAGGCTCATCCGAATGGACTGGCGGACAGCACCTCCGTCACCGAAAATACGGTGGTGGCGGTGTCCTCATCCTCCGCTTCCCCGCCGGGTTCGCAACAAGACCCGGCCGGAGCGACGCCCACACCGCCGGGACGCCAAAACCACCGGGACCACCGGGCCGACAGCGGCAGACCGCACAAACACCGCGAGAAGCGGAAGCACTGCGACTCGTCCGACAAGCGGCACAGGAAGAAGAAGAAGAAAGGCGAGGCCCACGTGGACGGCCAGCGCATCTCCCACCTGGTGAAGAAGAGCACCTACAGGACGCAGGAGGAGGAGGAGAAGGACGAGCTGAGGAAGAGCGACGACTACGTGCTGGCCAAGCTCTTCAAGAAGTCGGGTGAGCATGAGATTTCCGTGTTGTGCTCTTTGGTGACACCTGTGGTCGAAATTTGTAATTGCATCCAAACAGTGTTGCTTAGGTGAAGTCGGTTGTTTAATTGTGGATACTCCTCAATCTAGCAGAGACCGAAAAACAGTACGTCAGTTCCACTTATGCTGTCTGGCAGACATTCGTGGAACCAATCACTGGGTGAAAATGCGTCACTGACTGCGCCGCGTTTTAAGTGTTTGCACGGGGAAGGCAACAAACCACCCAGTTCCATTTGCAGGAAAATCTTTGAGAGTACCACTTTAAAGCGACCAGAACTCTAAAAGTGTGTCGTTTCCATCGTTGTGTCGCGGTCCCCAGGGATCCACAGCGTGATGCAGCACGACAGCATCATCGAGTCGTCCAACCCGGACTATGTGTTGGTGGAGGCCGAGGCCAACCGCGTGGCCCGGGACGCCCTGAAGGCCCTGAAGGTGTCCCGGCAGCGGTGTCGACTGTCCTACAACACACCGCCGCCGCAGCCCC
>PIJE02004759.1:15000-23213 GCA_002895965.2 Coryphaenoides rupestris | reverse complement strand
AGCAGCACAATTTGTGAGCGTCATGACACAGGAAAGGACGTCCAACGGAATACAGCCTCCATAAGATTGTCCAATGTTTTTTTGTATTACATTATATATTGTAATAATATAGTTTAAGATATATTTTTTTATTTCATTTTTTTGGTAAAAATATTCTAATATTTAATATTTCTCTATTAAATTTTTTCCTTTTTATGTATTTATTTTTTGTATTTTTAGTATTTTGTATTTTTTATAGTATACTATATATTTTTTTACTTTTTACGCTATACTATTTTAGTTCTTTAGAGATTACTTTTTTTTACCACTGCTTTGGCAATGTAATGTACGTTTCCCATGCCAATGAAGGCTCTTTACATTGAATGAAATTGAATGAGAGAGACAACAATAGAGGATTAGCAGGGGAAGAGAGAGAGAGAGGAAGAGAGAGGAAAAGCCCGAGAGAGGAAGAGACAAGAGATAAGTAGACAGCGAGGAGAGTGGGACGGAAGAGAGAGAGAGAGGAGATGGCAGAGAGGACAGCAGACAAGGAGAGACACAGACAATCCCTCAAGAATTTTCAAACAGTGCATAACCAAGAAAGTTCCTCAGACTGCCTTTCTTCTGCCATTGATGAGTTGTTGGACTCGTACCCGCTGACTGACAAGCCAAGGATGGATGCCCCAACACAATTACCGGAAAGAGAGAGAGAGAGAGGCCTGATTTGGTCAGAAGACATGAAACCGGGGAGCGCCTGTGAGTCTGAAAACTCAATGTCACACAAACACACACACCACAACCACACCACACCACACAAAGGCCAGAAGGCCACAGGTGAACTAGAACAGACAGCACTCTCATTTCCACTCACTAATCTGACGCGCTGGCTATGAGTCAGCGAGGGTTGTAACGGCGGGGGGGGGGGGGGGGTGGTGTTACGCTACAACTAGCATCCCGCCGTCACGATGACTGTGACAGCAGCTGTGCGTCCGCCGAGAGCCAGTGCTGCCGGTGGTGGCGTCGAAACATGCCGCCACCAGCCAGGAGCCTCTCCTCCCTCCTCTCCAGTTCCCCCTGACACCTCTCCCGGGGGCGGGATCTGTTATTGTGTGAAGGTGTTGGTGGTGGTTGTGGTGGTTGGCGGTGGTTGGTGGCGGTGGTAAGGGTGGGGTAGAGGCTTGGCGGAGGAGGTTTGAGGCAGCCAACAAGGGCAGACCAGTGAGTTGTCGTGGGGTGGTGGGTGTCAGCGCGCAAGAAAAACTGGGTCATGGCGAGTTGGTTCCAGTAACAAAGCCCAATCAATAACCAAGGACACGAACATGTTTCCCGAAAAAAGTTCACACGCTTTCACGCCTGTAACACCCCCACCCCACTATCCGCATCCCCAACACCACATACAGACGAACACACCACACACACACCCACATTCTCACCACACACCACACAACACACACATCACACGGCACATTATGTCCCTTTGTGGTTTTGACAGTATGTGGGCTGTATGTATGATGGTGGAACACTGGCACACACCACCACCATCACACACACGCATGCACATACCACTCATGTCTTCATTGTAATTGCCAAACACACCACACACACACCACCATGACAGGCACACACACAGCAGGCACACACCACATACAACATCACCATAACACATTAACCGACAACTACACAGACACATAGCTGCGCACACGTGTTTGCACATTCCTGTACCTCGCCCAGCAGATATGGAAGTTTTTTGTTTGTTTGTTAAGTTTTCAAAAATTCTTTTGTGTGTTTGAGATCTGTGTGAAGTATGTATCTCTAATGTCTTGGTAGAGGTGGCAGGTTGTTAGGAAGTGTAGCTCGGTTTCCACCTCCTGTTGGGTGCAGTGGGTACAGAGTCTGTCTTCTCTTGGTAGCCAGGTCTGCCGGTGGCGGCCTTCTCTCTCTCTCTCTCTCTCTCTCTCTCTCTCTCTCTCTCTCTCTCTCTCTCTCTCTCTCTCCCTCTATCTCTTTCTCTCCCCCCTCTCTCTTAATCTCTCTCTCCCTGTCTCTCTCTCCCTCTCGTTCTCGCTCTGTCAATCCCTGTCTCTCCCTCCCTCTCTCTCTCCCTCTCTCTCTTCTTCACTGTGTCTTCAGTGCATGCATGTGTGTGTCCTTCGCCTGGTCCGTCTGCCGTCTGTGTGTCCCGTCCTGACCACCGTGTCTGTCCCTCTGTCCCCCCAGAGCCTCTTCCTGGGCAGCGCCACCTTCTCTGTTGGGGAGCTGCTGAGGGCGACGGACCAGCGACTGACCCTGAACCTCAGGTAAGGACAACGTGTGTTGAAAGAGCTGTTTACCTGCAATGACCTGCATGAGTGGCTGTGTGTGTGTGTGTGTGTGTGTGTGTGTGTGTGTGTGTGTGTGTGTGTGTGTGTGTGTGTGTGTGTGTGTGTGTGTGTGTGTGTGTGTGTGTGTGTGTGTGTGTGTGTGTGTGTGTGTGTGTGTGTGTGAGAGAGAGGGGAGGGCGTGTACTGTGGGTGTTTCTTAGTGATATGAGGCAAGCAGAGGCAGAAAAGGCACTGCGGAAAATCCCTGAGGTGTGTGCGCCTGTGGTGTGTGTGTGTGTGTGTGTGTGTGTGTATGTGTGTGTGTTTCTGTGTGTGTTTGTGTGTGTGTGTTGTGTGGTGTGGTGCATGCACCCATGTGGGCATGTGGGTCTGGGCGTGTGTGTTTGTGTGTCTGTGTGTGTGTGTGTGTGTGTTTGTGTGTCTGTGTGTGTGTGTCTGTGTGTGTGTGTGTGTGTGTGTGTGTGTGCATGCACCCATGTGGGCATGTGGGTCTGGGCGTGTGTGTTTGTGTGTCTGTGTGTGTGTGTGTGTGTGTTTGTGTGTCTGTGTGTGTGTGTCTGTGTGTGTGTGTGTGTGTGTCAGAGAGAGCGAGTGTGTGTGTGTGTGTGTGTGTGCGCGTGTGTGTGTGTGTGTGTCTGTGTGTGCGCCGCCCGTGCTTGGAATGTAAGACATAAAAGTGATTTATCTCGGAGATGATCTGTGCCTATAGATCAATACATTGCAACCCCGGGACAGCCGCAGCATTTAAAGCATGCGATGTAGACACACAATTATTAATACATAAATAAAAACATATAAAATATCAAATGAAACACGTGGCTGCACGCAATGAGCAGTCCGTCGTCAGTCAGGTTTAAAGGTTTTTTATATAAACATCGGAACGTACAGTATGTGTACACTGCTTTAGTTTTGTTACTATTATTATGGGATGCATATCCCGGCAGAATATGAACTCCCCACGTGGATATGTTATGTTAATCAATACTGAATATGTGATGACGTCGCCCCCCCCCCCCCCCGCTGCAGTACAGGCACCCCTATAGTTAAGTGTGTGTGTGTGTGTCGGTGTGTGTGTGTGTCGGTGTAAGTCACATGTCCCCGGTGTGTTGCTGGGGGTTGTCTGGCGTGTGTGTGTGTGTGTGTGTGTGTGTGTGTGTGTGTGTGTGTGTGTGTGTGTGTGTGTCCCTGTGCTGAGGCTCCCCCATGGCTGTACGATAGGCAGGCAAGCCTGGTTCCCTCTCCCCTCCTTTGTGCTGCTTTCTCATTTCCTGCAGGTGAACTCTGGGCTCTGGATATAATTGTATCTGGGGTGATTGACAGCGTGAACTGCAATAAGTACGAATATTATACAGTCCCCCCCGCCCCCCCCCGCCACCCCCTCTACTTCCCCCTTCATGTGCAAAGTGTGTGTGTGTGTGTGTGTGCCTGTGTGTGCCTGTGTGTGTGTGTGTGTGTGCCTGTGTGTGTGCATTTTCAATATTTTTCGGAAAGCTGGAGAAAAGTGGAGTTACAATGGGGTGCCCTGATGGGGAACGCTTGAGCATGTCGTAGGAAAAGGGGAACTTATGGAGTAGAATGGATATACTGTATGTGGCGTGTTCTGTAGCGCACACTATGCACACACACACACACACACACACACACACACCCACAAATGCACATTGACAAACACAGACACACACACACACACACACAAATGCACATCGACAAAGACACGCTGACACACACATGTGCACACACACACACACACACACACTCACACACACTCACACGCACACACAAACACACACGCTGACACACACACACACACACACACACCACTGGCAAAGACAAACAGACACACAGACCACACACAACGTCGGCGCAATCAGCCACCTGTCTGTTAATCCACTGGAGAAAACCAAAGTAATTCAAATGGGAGTGCGCTGGTATTGTGGTGCAGTCGTGGTAACAAGCAGGCTGCCTTTGGACCGATTGACCCGCGGAGGAGACGGCTTCACAGGCAGAGTCCCGGCCGAGATGCTGAAAATCTGCAGCAGCAACCACCAGTACCAGCAGCTCTCTGGAACAAGAGTGGAATCCTGCGTGGTATTTAAAGGATTACTCACTCCATTGCACAACACTCCAGCCTCCAACCAACCAACCAGCCAGCCAGTGGTGGTGGTGGTGGTGGTAGTGGTGGTGGTGGTGGTGGAGGTGGAAGGGGGGTGTGGGCGTAGTGGTGGTGATGGAGCGGGAAAATAACTTGTCGGACTTTGTTTCAAGGGAGAAACTTCTTTGTCAGCGCCGATAAATCGTCTCCGCCCCTCCCCCCCTTCCCCCACCCCACCCCCACCACACACACACACACACACACACTCCGGTGGAAATCCTCCAGCCAATATGAATGGGCAGTAATAAAGCAGGCGTTTACATTGGGTCCTGCTCAGTAGAAAACGTCCGGGAGATGAGTGCGGTGGTACCCCGGGTAGCCGGCCTCTCCAGCTCTCACCTCGGGCCCCCGAAGCTCGAGTTCACGCACGCTTTGATGCGCCCTTCACTTCTTCTAAATATCATTTTTATTGATAAGGCTTCCCCTCTTCAAAGCCTATTC
This sequence comes from Coryphaenoides rupestris, assembly GCA_002895965.2. Classification (NCBI taxonomy): domain Eukaryota; kingdom Metazoa; phylum Chordata; class Actinopteri; order Gadiformes; family Macrouridae; genus Coryphaenoides; species Coryphaenoides rupestris. The sequence continues at coordinate 18,320 of PIJE02004759.1, read as the reverse complement.
CCCCGTCTTCATACATATATATATTTATATATATATATGTATGTATATATATATATAAATATACTTTCCTTTCTGTTTGATGTCTGGCTGCTGCTCAGTATGGGTCCCACGGCTTGTTTTGTGTTCCAGTTTGATTCGGGTCACCTTACTCCTCATCCCCTGCCGGTGTCATGTTGAATGAGATGGCGGCGGCTCTATACAACACTGGGTCTGTTGATCTATATTCATAGCTCTATACAGCACTGGGTCTGTTGATCTATATTCATAGCTCTATACAGCACTGGGTCTGTTGATCTATATTCATAGCTCTATACAACACTGAGAACGCTCCTGATCAAGAAGAGAGGCTTACAGAATCACTCATTATTGTAGTGGCAGTAGTTGGACACAAGGGGGAACATTCAGCTGGTTTGTGGACATGAACACAAACTGCTTCCACTGGAGTCTCCAGAGACTCTTGTGAAAACCTCCGCCCTCCATCTCCACTGACTTTCTGTCCCTCAAGAGACACAGGTGCACATCTGCTAAAACTGGACTTCATTTGAATAGCTCCAGTTCACTGCTCACAGAATACGTTTCATGAAGCACGTCTTTTAGCCATGTCGGTTTGGTGTTTGACTCATAGACACAAACCTGATGAATATGTTTCTGTTTCCACCACTCAGCACGCTAGTAGGGTTCCTATGTGTTGGTGAGAGATACTGAATGTCTTCTGAGACGTACTTTTACATGTTTCTAAGTTGGTATCTGCAGAAACCTGGACTTCCCCCTGAACTAGTGTTTTATGAAGTGACATAAAGTCAGTGTGACACACATGGGTCACGTCAGCAGCAGTGGCTCTATGACTGACACTGGTCCACTGGATACAGTGAACACACTGTCCAACAACATCCACACAACCAACACTTTGCTCATTCAGAGATACACACCACAGCTTTAACCCTGCACTCAAAATGGTGGAGAAACTAACTTGTTTCATCATAAGCAATACATCTGGTTTTATTATCTTTAAGCTAAATTAATTAAAAAAGGACAGAAGACACATGATCAGAAATGATTTTTTTTTACAATTTTATTAAATGTTCAACATGTGATAAATCCAAGCAAGGGGTAAGAACCAGAAAGCATAGCTAAAGGATGAAAGACGTGTTATATTAATGTAGAGCATCACAAGCTGCAGTGCTGCCTCAGACAGACACATATAAAGCACACGTGTCAGAGGACATTTGTATTCTACAGTACTTCCATGCTGGAGCCTCTCTACTCTGAACACTGGCCAGGATCCAGGCTTTGAGTGACAGGCGAGCTGCCGTCCTTACTGGCCTCACAGCTCACTGAGCCCGCCTTCCTCCACCGGTCCGCAGGGAGGCTCAAGGCGCTGCTCCAGCTGTAGCGGCCATCTTTACCCAGGACCCCCGGGCCGTCCGACGCCCCCCCAGACCCGCCGCTGCCCCCCACCTTCCAGCCAAGCTTCCAGTCTGAGGGGAAGCCCCCAGTGGCCACACACAGCAGTGTAGCACTGCCCTGCTCCAGCTGCACTCTGGAGGGAGAGAGGAGGCTCAGCGTGGGCTGCACCACTCCCACTGGAAGAGAGAGAGAGGAGACACGTGGACAACAGTGAACATCACCACTCATAGGGAGCACACAGGGAAGGGAGCTGCAATATTCACCAAGAGTGGACATTGTGGATTGGACATTGAGACCGCTTCATTCCTGACGCATTTTCAATGTTTCAACAACTGTCAGGTGGCAGAACATTTCTTAAAATGTCTTTCTTTCACTTCCCTTTTCTGACATTTTATTTTACATTGCGGCCAAATAATACAGAATCATGTATATTAGGACATTTTATGCACACAAATCCATTACAAATTAAATATTATATTCATTAGATTATTTTTTGAAACTGAACTTGAATGATATTTGTTGGCCCATTTCATGAAGTACAAAGCAAATCAATTATATTCTTAGTAAATCATGAATGCTCATCATAATGAAGTCTTTGGAAAACCAAAGTTAACAATTACAAACAATTACAAGAATAACAATTACAATAACAAAACTCAATACAATTATATATTAGCATCACTATCCTTAACCTAGCCAATGAAAAAACTGCTTAAAATATTCACAATAAAAGGTTACAAATCTTTACATCTTCACACATATTTTAATCTGAAGGTAGTTTTCAAAGGTATAATATATCAGGTATAGAAAAGAGTCCTTCTACTTACAGTCAACGATGAGTTTGGTGCCTCCACCAAAAGTGCACCACAGTGATACAAACTCATTAAGAGGCTGTACAAAAACCTCTCACACACTGAACACACATCTCACTGACTCACTAACACTTGCTTCTCACTCCAATCTATCAATTATTCAATATGTGAGTCACTAAACACATTGTTCTTAGTGTCTGTCAATTGTTTGCATGTAGATGGATTTAATACATTGTATTTATTATACATTTAATTTCAATAAAATCTTTGAAGGCACAATCACAAACAGCTGCTTGTTTCAACTCTAAGTCCACTAATTTAACTTAACAAAAAACCTTCAAGACAATGTAATAAATATGCATTTATAATAAACAGAATAATGTATTATAACCTCTTATTCTGGTTTTGGGTAAAAATAAAATGAGCATATATTCCGGATGAAATCATACAAACCAAGATCAAATGAACAAGAGAAAATGTTTTGTAGATTATAATTTCCATTAGTTTCCAGCAAAACTATGTTTGTATTCCAAAGTGTGGATGCAGAAGAGATCCAGTGGTCCTCCCAGAATGTGTGAGTTCTCTCAGCCCCAGTCTGGGGAGTGGAAACAGCTCATTTCCATAGAGAGGAAGCTTTGCATGCTCAGCTGAAACTGGGCTTCTGAGAGGATTTAAAGTCCTCCGAGTTCTACACTGCAGGACTCTGAGCTGTCACTCAACACCCCAGAAACCGTGGCAACCATGAATCACCTCAACCTCCTCTTGTGGACAGCGGTCTGTGGATCCTTAACAGGTCGGTTCATTCCACTCAATCAAAATGTGGAGCATCCTTCTTTGGTTGCCTGAGCTTTCTATTGGATAACTCAATGTTGTGTTGGTTTGTTTTCTACAGGAACCAGCAGTCAGGTGACTGTGACTCAGACACCAGTAGTGCCTTTTACTCCAGGATCCACAGCCACTCTGACCTGTAAAACCAACCCAGCAGTTTACCATGATAGTAGTATGGACACTATCTATTCTGGTACCAACAGAAACCTGGAGAAGCCCCCAAGCTCCTCATAAAATATGTAAACCAACGTGTATCACCAACACCAGCTCGGT
>PIJE02004759.1:0-2500 GCA_002895965.2 Coryphaenoides rupestris | reverse complement strand
CTTTGTATGACGGGTGTCAGCGCACAGAATGTTGTTGTTGTTGTTGTTGTTGTTGTTGTCTTTTCGTACTGAATGTGCGCTGTTCCACGCGGAGGCTGAGAGAAGCAAAGCTGCAACAGCAGAACCCCCCCCCCCCGCCCCCTCTCAAGCCATCGCGTTCTGACGGTTGTCTGGAGCCGTCGCTGCAGATCCAGCCTGAGTGGGCCCCTCTCTCTCTCTCTCTCCCCCCCTCCTAAGCAATTACTGCGCCCGGGAGCCCATCTGGTCCCAGTAAACACGCGGGGACACACTGGGCTTGTCGGCCTGTTCATTTTGTTGAGGGATGATTGTGATGAAGCCTTTATCACGGCGATCACGGCGACCTGGAAGGGAGCGGCCATGTTGGTTCACTCTGGTTGTCTCTAGCTAGTCTTTAGCAGTAGGCCTCTCTCTCTCTCTCTCTCTCTCTCTCTCTCTCGCTCTCTGTCCATTTCTGCTCTCTCTCTCTCTCTCTCTCTCTCTCTCTCTCTCTGCTCTCTCTCTCTCTCTCTCTCTCTCTCTCTCTCTCTCTCTCTCCTCTCTGCTCTCTCTCTCTCTCTCTTTCTGCTCTCTCTCTCTCTCTCTCTCTCTCTCTCTCTCTCTCTCTCTCTCTCTGTCCTTTGTTGCGGTCCAACATTTTGTCAATACTGATGCCACACACTCTCTCTCTCTCTCTCTCTCTCTCTCTCTCTCTCTCTCTCTCTCTCTGTATATATATATATGTATCTCTCTCCACCACGATCTCCCTTTCTATGTCTCTCTCTCTCTCTCAAGACGATGCTCGTGTCCTGGGACGTTGGCAGGGTATTTTAAGACATGAGGTTTAGATGTTTTGCAGATGTGTTCTTGTGTTCTGAGATGTCTTGAGGTTTCGTTTGAAGACGTGATCTTTGAGAGTGAACACGAGAGGCGGGGAAATACAATCCCTCCCTCCCACTCTCTCTCCCCTCGCTCACTCCGACCGCGTTGTATCATCGGAAGTAACCCGATGTTATTATATTGTATTGTTGAGAACTGGTAAATACACACAGGTACTGTCTCACACAAGCAAACTCTGTGTGTGTGTGTGTGTGTGTGTGTGTGTGTGCGTGTGTGGATGTGAGTGTGTCTTGCGCACGTGTGTGTGTGTGTGTGTGTGGGACAAACCCACACACACACACACACACACACACACACACACACGATCTTGAATGTGATCATTGTGTGTTTGTGTGTGTGTGTGTGTACGCCTGTGTGTGTGTGTGTGTGTGGTGTATTGTGTGTGTGTGTGTGTGTGCGTGTGTGTGTGTGTGTGTGTGTGTGTGTGTGTGTGCGTGTGTGGATGTGAGTGTGTCTTGCGCACGCGTAGACATGGCTATGCACACACACACACACACATGTAAGCGGACAAACACACACACACACACACACACACACGATCTTGCAATCATGTGTAATCATTTGTTTGTGTGTTTATGTGTGTACGCCTGTGTGCCCTGGAGACCTGCTGTCAGCCACCATATGCATGTATCACAGAGAGAGAGAGAGAGAGAGAGAGAGAGAGAGAGAGAGAGAGAGAGAGAGAGAGAGAGAGAGAGAGAGAGAGGAGGAGAGGAGGAAGGGAGAGAGAGAGAGAGGATGGGAGAGAGAGAGAGGAAGGAGAGAGGAGAGAGAGAGAGAGAGAGAGAGGAGAGAGAGAGAGGAGAGAGAGAGACTGTCGGCATGGACGAAGAAAAAACAACAGTTCAGACCAACCCCCGCCCCCCTACACCGCCATGCTCTTCATTTGGCGAGTAATTATGGCGAGCGGCAGAGACACGGGGACACGTGTGTGACAAGGTGGTCGCCGAGCGTAAACTCACATCTATGGGAAATATAATTGGATTTGTGACGAGCACACACGCGCACACACACACACACACACACACACGTACACAGACACACAGGCGTACACACATAAACACACAAACAAATGATCACACATGATTGCGAGATCGTGTGCGTGTATGTGTGTGTGTGGGTGTGTGTGTTTGTCCGCTTACATGTGTGTGTGTGTATGTGTGTGTGTGTGTGTGTGTGTGTGTGTGTGTGTGTGTGTGTGTGTGTGCATGCCCATGTCTATGCGTGCGCAAGACACACTCACATCCACACACGCACACGCACACACACACACACACACACACACACACACACACACGCACACACACACACACACACGCACAGGCGTACACACATTAAAACACAACAAACAAATATCACACATGATTGCACAATCGTTGTTGTCCCGCGTGTGTGTGTGTGTGTTGTCCGCTTACATTGTGTGTGTTTGTGTGTGGCATCCATATCTACGCGTTGCGCAAGACACACTGCACATCCACGACACGCACACACACTACCACGACACGCCACAACACACACACCACACACGCAACACCACACGCACACACACAGACGTACACAGTACACACACAACCACACACAACACAGAGCCTACACACACAAA
>PIJE02004758.1:10000-12716 GCA_002895965.2 Coryphaenoides rupestris | reverse complement strand
AAGGAGCAGGTGGTGGGCGCCTGGCTCGTTGGAGATCGAACCCGGAAACATTCTCAAACACGTCACAGTTACGGCTCTGCTACTCGGTGCCTGTGTGTGAGGCCTCAGATGAAAGCATAAACTACTTTTCTCCGGTTTGTAGTTCAACGACACACACACACACACACACCCACACACACACCCCCACACACACACGAGGCTAACAGCCACGGCCTGCATCTAATTATCCACACCCGCTTGCATTAAAGACGGCAACCGTTGCCGTGGGTGAATGGATGGAACCCCAGATGCCAGGATCGGGTGGGGGCGGCAGGAGGGGTGGGGGCGGCGCTCCCTTTATGTGATCGCCCGCCGAAACCCCCCCCTCCCCACACGCCAGAGGAATCTCTGTCCTGGACGTGTGCCCAGTCTGGGGCACCGAGTCTCCCTCTGTGTGTCCACCACCACCACCACCACCACAGCACCACCACCACCACCACCACAGCACCACCACCCTCCCCAACGCCACCACCCTGGCACCTGCTGCCAAACCCTGTGAGTTTGTGCTTCTGTCCACTGGGTGTGAGAGATGGCGGCCACAGAGAGAGAGCAGCTGGCATACGCCGCATAAAACTGTAAACCCAACAAGCTGTCGTTTCAGAACATTTAATGACGACACAAGTCAACAATCTCCTCCCTCAGAAAATAGAATCTACAATCATCTGATATATCAAATAGAATGATACTGTATGATGATATAGGACACGGATTTATCACGGGATAATATCTATAGGAGCGTAGATGTGTGTGTGTGTGTGTGCGTGTGTGTGTGTGTGTGTGTGTGTGTGTGTGTTTGTGTGTATGCACACACATGCTGTACTGCCAAATTCTGAGGCAGACATATTTTCTTTAAGAGACAAACACATCCATCTTGTGTGTAGGTGTCTGTTATGTACTGTATATTCATGAGTATGAGACTATGTGCATGCGTGTGTGTGGTTGCGTGTGTGTTTGTGTATGTTTGTCTCTGTGTGTGTGTGGTTGCGTGTGTGTTTGTGTATGTTTGTCTCTGTGTGTGTGTGTGTGTGTGTGTGTGTGTGTGCACAGTTTGCACTTGGTAAGGTCACACTTAACCTTGAAAAATACACACTTCATTCCAATGAGCGGGTTTAACAAAGGAGTTTTATGAACTAAAGGAGGGTCTTTAGTTAATAAAACTTAACTGAAGTTAGTTCATGTCCAGTCTCTCTGGGCCGGAGTCGAGACACCAGGAAACACAAACTCGGCCAGCACTGGTAAACTTAAGTTTTCCTGTCGCAGGTGGGAATACAAGCTAAAATGTCCTGTTCAGACATCAACAACAACAATTGACCCGCGATTGAGGTTATCTTCGGACGAATGTCTCCAAACAGGAAACAGGAAACACAGCGCAACCCCGCCCCCTTGCACTTGCTAGTTTCCGGTCCAGGTGCAGGTGGTAGGTGGAGTCTCCACCCACAAGTTTGGCGACTTCCCAGACAATGGGAGGGCCTTAATGGCAGCCTGGTCAATGCACAGTGTGTGTGTGTGTGTGTGTGTGTGTGGTGTGTGTGTGTGTGTGTAGGGAATGTGTGTATATATGTGTCTCATCATGTCTATGTGAGTGTATACATGGGTGACAATGTGTGTGATAAAGAGAGTGAGTGTGTGTGTGTGTGTGAGAGAGTTGCAGACCAGGGCAAGTTAGTTTGTGAGAGTTTATTGTCTATCACAAGGCAAAGTCTTTCCAAAAATACATTGGTAAAAATACAAGGTCCAAAAAACCAGGCAGAGGTCATTACCAGGTAAGACAGTCAGAAGCAGGCAGATAATCCAAAACAGCAGGCGAAGACAAGATCCGGGGAAAATTGTTCGACACCAGGAAAGGCAGGTCAGGATAATGGGATACTAGATCCACGCAAAAAGGCAAATACACTGGATAATAAACATATAATGAGACACAGCTGAGGACACAAAATGGAGAGAAAGTGAAACCCCCCCCCCCCCCCCCCCAAAAAAAAAACACTGACAGAGATTCTGCGTTCCATTTACCTCGGAAGTCGGGGCTGGGAATGTCGTCACACCCGAGTTGACCGCGTTCCAGTGACAACAAGTCAAACAAGGAAAACATTTGTTGAGCTTGGGTTTGCTCTCGCCAGGTTAGCCATTGGTAGCAATACCAGTTGATAACAACGTAGTACGCTGCATTTAGCGCATACAAACACCGCAGCAACACGTCCACAGATAGAAGTTGGACAGTACTGTGTGTACGACCGTTTTAATGAGACACAAAGATGCAGAAGTGCTGAAAAACAGTATAGTACTACAGCATTCACTACTGTTGATGCGCGGAGCAGCCATCTCGGGTTTCGAAATCAGGGTTGTGAGATTCTTCCGACATTCCGAGTTGGAAATCCGACTTCAGGGGGCGTTCCTCCTGAAACGTCTGACTTGGAACTCGGGAATTCCGACTTCCGAGTACAAATGGAACGCACCAAGAGACAGAGAGTGAGTGAATCGGCATGTACTGTACAAGCGTGTCTTCATCACTAGCAGTCCGGCCCTCTGCTCTGACATGCCAGCGAATCCTCGGACTGTGAATTAACTGAGTGTGTTGGCCCCCTGGTCACCTGTGGAGTGTGTGTGTGTGTGTGTGTTTGGTGGCTGGTTTAAGCAGCGTCACCTGGCCCGGCTGGTCTGGCTGATTAGTCTGGGGCTG
>PIJE02004758.1:0-2500 GCA_002895965.2 Coryphaenoides rupestris | reverse complement strand
TTACTACTGGGTAAGTAAAGGATCTGAGTACTCCTTCCAGCACCCCTGCTCTGACGTCCCCCCGGTTTGATAAAAAACCTGCTGTGGAATTCGGGCCCTTGTCTCCTTCCTTCCTTGCTCCCTTCCTTCCTTTATTTCTCTCTTTCTCTTCTGGGATGCCAAATATGGCCTGTGTGCCACATCTGTGGTAATATGAAGCAACTGGCCTTTGTTACCAAATCCCCCCAATCCTCTCTCTCTCTCTCTCTCTCTCTCACACACACTCCATGTCAAGATTCAAGATCCAAAAAGCTTTATCAACGCGTAAAACGTCCGTTCACATTGCCAAAGCACGAATAAGTAAAACAAGATACAACACATGATACAAAATGATAATCAAAATCAACATATGTCAATGTGTTTATGCAGTGAGAGAGTAAGGCTATGATATGATGAGGTAATGGGTGGAGGTCAGGATAGGGTTGGGTTCATCACAATATTGGGGTGTCTCTGCTGCTACGCACACTCAAAACTGCTGTTTGTTTTACTGCGCGCCAGAGTAACACACGGAAGGTGTGTGTGTGTGTGTGTACATCCAAGACCCTTGCTCGCAACAAGATGGATGGCATCATTTCCCCTCTCTCCCCGCCCCTCTCTCTCTCTCTCTCTCCCCTTCCCCCCCCCCCGCCCCCCCCTCTCTCTGTCTCTCTCCCCCTCCCGCCTGTTTTTTTCATATTCTGTCCTTTCACATGTTCTCTGTTATGTAACTTCATCTCGACCAGGCCTCACGTAGTAAGGCTTTGCACAGTGCAGGAAACAAACACACACACACACACACACACACACACACACACACACACACACACACACACACACACACACACACACACACACACACACACACACACACACACACACACATACATACACTCACATAAAAATACACAGTTCTCGTTTGTCCAGTCATGCTGCAGCTGCTGTGTTTCCCTGGCTGTGTGTGTGTGTGTGTGTGTGTGTGTGTTGTCCTTGGCTGTCAGTATCAAAGTATACAACATCAGCAACGGATCAACATTCAACTCTTCTCTGGCAATAGACGACTACAACCCTTTAGTAATAACAAACTGATTGTCCTGAAACCCAAAAAAGTTAGAAATGAGCTTACAGGGCCTTCCAGACACCCAGAGCTATCAAACTGTCCACTAAATGGCATGTATTGGTATTTACTTTTTCTTTCTGAGGGTTCTGACTGTTCTGAGGGTTCTGAGTGTCCTGAGGTTTCTGACTGTTCTGAGTGTTCTGAGTGTCCTGAGGGTTCTGACTGGATCTGAGGGTTCTGAGAGTTCTAATAATAATAATAATACATATGACTTATATAGCGCTTTTAAAGGGTACTCAAAGACGCTTTACAATGAACAATAAACATATAACATAAACGTACACAGATACGGAATACAGCATACAGAGTACAGAAACAAATATATTCTGAGTGTTCTGAGAGTTCTGAGGGTTCTGAGAGTTCTGAGGGTTCTGAGGGTTCTGAGTGTCCTGAGGGTTCTGAGGGTTCTGAGGGTTCTGAGGGTTCTGACTGTTCTGAGAGTTCTGAGGGTTCTGAGGGTTCTGAGGATTCTGAGGGTTCTGAGGGTTCTGAGAGTTCTTAGAGTTCTGAGAGTTCTGAGGGTTCTGAGGGATCTGAGGGTTCTGAGGGATCTGAGGGTTCTGGGAGTTCTGAGGGTTCTGAGAGTTCTGAGGGTTCTGAGGGATCTGAGGGATCTGAGGGTGTGGCTGGTCAAGTCACACAAACTCTCAAGGCCTTGATAATGACAAGGGTTCCTCTTCGTGGTCATGAAGACTCACTACTCTTCCTGAGGAACTGAGCTTCTGAGTGGGCGAGCTACGCTGCAGGCCAGTTGGATCCGTTAAATGCTGCAACTCTGTTACAAAGTATTACATTAACTCTTCCTCTGCTCCGGTCGTTGATTAGTATGTTAAGTTAATAATTCAGCTGTTCTTCTTCAACAAGTAAGCTTTGACAGCTATGATCTCAAAAGTTATGGAAGTAGAGGTGATTCAAATTGAGCCGAAGTATATTTGCAATATGCGTTTTCATCGCACAACCGCTGGGGGCTATTCAAAGAGTAATTCACCCAGACTATGGTATAATAGAAGTGTGTAATCGTACACACACATAAATAAGCTAGCATGCCCTCTGCGGCACAACGCGTGCGGAGGTATGAAACATGAACACAAACATGGCCGACCGCCTATTTATTTAATCATGCTTCTGTTTTCTTTTTTTGTTGACCACACTGCGTAACTGTTTACGAGGAAGATAGAGAGGGAAGCGAGAGAGAGAGAGCGAGAGAGAGAGAGAGAGAGAGAGAGAGAGAGACAAGGGCAAGCAAAAGCACTGATGGCTTCACCACATGAGTGAGCGAGAAGTACGTGTGTGTGTGTGTGTGTGTGTGCATGCACACGTCTGTGTATGTGTCTCGCATGCATGCACACGTGAGGGTCCTATATC
>PIJE02004757.1:5000-23216 GCA_002895965.2 Coryphaenoides rupestris | reverse complement strand
GGTCACTGCGTACACAATGAATTAAGAGCTTGGTGTGGCAAGAGTAAACGTGTAAATGTGTTATCTAGCGCTTTTATCCAAATCGCTTCATATTATTTTTATAGCACTTTATAGGCCAGACAACCGCTCTTACCTCCAGAGCTGCTACTGCCCCCAGTACATCTTATATTAGCTAATTAGAATACATTAAAATTCTGGTGGGTTGTAATGTCTTTTATTATTTAAATGAAAGGGGATTACAGACGTTCTTAAGCATGTTTAATCCCCTTGTGTCAGTCAGACACACTTTTTCAAGCGTATAACGGCGCTTAACAACACAAGAAGCCTTCTTTCCTGTAGGACTGACGGTTGAGGCAGTTTGTCTGAAGTATAATGCGCGCCGTCTAGGCTGCCTTGTCGCTTATTGTAATGCTTTGTTACTCCTTTTCATGCCCGGATGACACCCGGATTTCTTCCTTGTTAATTAAGGGATTTGTTTCTTGCCGTTAGGGGGGCTAGGGCTAGGGGGGTGTCATAATCACTTGGCCCATGATCACGGTTTGTAAATCCCTTTGAGACTGTATTGTGATTAAGGGCTATACAAATAGACTTGACTTGACTTGACTTGACTTGACTTGGTGACACCTGTGTTCCAGCGAGGTGTGGAGGCTGGAGGTGTGTTGATGCAACATGCCCACATCAAACCATCTGTTGGAGGACCTAATTGAGGCAACTCGTAAAACACACTACAGCGGATGAATGGCTTATGTAATGACTGCCGAAGAGGATAAATGGTTTGTGTGCCTATCAACTGTCATATGCCAAAATGACTTAACACCAGGAGCTCAAAGGATTTAACATGAGAGTGTAGCACTCTGCAGAATCAATGTTTTGCTATTATGATTGTCTTCTGCATGGGCACGAGAAGAATAGAAGTATTTGGAATCTCCTAAACCCTAATATTAAACACTAAAATATATCAGTTACTGCTCAGTTGTGGTGTATGAAAAACACCACCCTCACCACTTCCCAAAATGTTTTTTTGCTTCCAATCTTGAGTTGAAACGGTGGTGTCCACATAATTCCTGTAGGTGGGAAACACAGTAACTGGGAGGCAGGGAAAAGGGCTCGCAGGCTCCCGAGAAACCCTGAGGAGGGCTCAGCAGAGAGCCCCCTGCCAAAGCCAAGACCAAGGTGTCTGGAAAGAGTCCTTCACTCCCCGTCTGCCAATAGAGGTGCTTTGTTTAGAAAATCCACACTGACCCTGAACAGCTAGCCGGGAGAAAACAGGTTGGAGAACGCCATTCTGGCACTGACCTCTTCGCAGTGTTTATATTTCAAAATAAGGCCTTCCTCGTGTGCTTTCTGATATGGGTGTGGAGGATTCCCCCTGAGTGCAGTTTTCCAGCAAACTTAAAAGGCGAAATATCCTTGCCGTATCCGGCTCTCTGAAGGAAAGAACATCAGGCGAAAAGATTTGCACAATTTGTACAGGGACGTAATCCTTAGTCGGGTTGAACAATGGGGTCATTGTCGATAAAGGCTTTCACCTTCTTTTATAAATGCTCATACAACAGCAAAACTAAAGTCTCCCCAGGTTTTAATTTAAATGCAGTTAGCCTTTCCCAACCGAAACCTCTTCTTTGACATTGCCGACGGTTCTGCTTATGCTGGAGGAAAGTGGTCCCACAGGTGCTGAGAAGCAAGTCAACTGATGAAGAGCAGGGTGTGGCGAAGGTCTCCAAGGTTACGTGCCTGGGAGTCCACGAAGCGCCCGGACGTTTAACCCGGCAGAACCCCCTCCGGCTTCTACTGCGGTAGCTCTTGGGGAGAACGTGTTGCCCTGGTCGATTCTACACAAGAATTCTTAACAAAAAAGAAAGGAAAAGCCTATGGAAGTATTCTCTTCGGGTTCATTCTAATCAAAGTGGAAAGTCATAAATCACTTTTGGCCCATAACAATCTGGCCTGTAAAGCCCTTTGAGACTGTCTTGTGATTAAGGGCTATACAAATAAAATTTTATTTAATTGAAAATTTTAAATTAAATTGAATTGAATTGAATTGAAAGGATCTGGAAGGCAGCCACAGTTTATTGGAACAGCCATTTGGTCAAAATGTCTCCCTCTCAACTTCTGAATGAGCTGCTCTTGACTGTCGCTCTGTCTTGCTCTCTCTCTCTCTTGTCTGTCTGTCTCTGTCTCTCTCTCATTTATCTTGTCTTTCTTTACATGCCCTTTTCACACTTTGCTCTGTCCCTTCCATCATGTCTCGCATTGCGTAAGTACAAGGTCAACGCCATTCTTCTTCTTGGTACATGGCCTAGATTTAAACCAGATTTCTCTTTTGTTTCCGTATCATCTGCCATCATCTAGTCGTATTCTGTCAGGGCATGCCCTCTTAGATAAAAAACCAAAAAAAAAACTAAAAATATTTGAGAATCCAGAGCTTGTGTGAATAGGCGACAGGCATCTTGCGAAGAGAATGATGTAAAGAAAGTGAAATTGGACCGTGCAGAGGGTTTAAGGCTCATGCTTACATCTTCATTGCCAAATATGTATAATTGTTGTAAATGTATAAGAAGAGCGAGAGGCACTGCAGTCTCCAGTCGCCAAGTGACGGGAAAAAAACATCGTCTTCCTTGCGATCCAGCAATGCTAAATCAGTCGAGCAGCTGCTGTTTCTCAGCAAAAACATGCTTACAGTCTGGCTTGACTTCTATCCTCGCTTTATCGAAGGGCCTTTCTTGTTTTGTGGTTAATGGCTAGCCATTAGCTAGCATCAATAGGCGAACCCTATTAACAGTGAGCTGAACACGGGGCCATTGGAGCAGCAGCTCTCCAGTGACATCGTGTAATATTATAGAGCTTGAGATTAAAGGTGACCTGAAGGTAAGCCTTGAACCTCAAGAAATGTCAGCAGAGGAAGCTTGCACATGTGCCCACTGGGGTCAATAGGTCGTCACCCAGCTGAGCCCTACTCCCAATCAAGGTAACCGGCTTGAAGAGAACCTACATGAATATAGAAGGATATGAGGTAGAGATGCAAGGTTTCTGGAGTACATAGCACTGGGTGGGTTTCAGGGCGATTGGATTAAAATAAGCCCACCAAACATTCCTCAAAGTATTTAGTTGTTTTTTTTGGGGTGTGGCGACCACATCCTTGGCCCACTAGCCATGTAAGGTTGATTCTCAAGGGCCCTGACATGGGTTTGGTTCAAATCAGACCAACGGAATAGGATCTATGCTCCATAGTTGTTGCCTTGCCTCAAGTGTACTCTTTGTATGCTGCTTTGGATAAAAGTGTCTACCAAATGCCTGAAATGTAAGGGCCGGAGATTGAGCCTTTTGGAAAGTGCGACGTTGACCTCTTGGTGGCACTCAAGGTTTGTTCAAACAGGGGGCGCATTTTTGTATTTCATCTATTGGCCTCAATGTCGATCAATGTGCCAAGTTCCAAAAAGCCATCCAGGGGGAACGTGCTGAGCTCGAAAGTGTGGCGGAATAATAACACGAACACTGACAAAAACAATATATATATACGGCGCTTGACACCTGAAAGTCAAGTTCGGTCATGACTGTTAATATGCAATTGATTCAGAAGTGCGTTGTTGCTGTTTGACTGCTGCCATTCTCTCAACTAAGGACCGACGAAGGAATTGAGAAATGAGGAACAATATGGCCGGTGAAGAAACACACTTTGTCTTTCACTCGGAAATTCCTTGACTCCCAGCCAGAAGCCCATGTCGACTGCTCTCGGCTGGCCCTCAACACATGTAGACATGATCTGTATCGGATGTTTCTTGGGGTTGGTATTTAACGGTGTGTTGTGTAAAGGCTCATACCTCGCGCACCTATTGCTCAACCCAGATTACCTCAGGCCACGCGGGACGTCTGCAGTCTAGACAGGCCCCAGAAGAACCACAGTTTTATAATGGTTCACTGTCCCCCTTTTCTTTCCCATTTTGTCTTCTTTTGTATTTGTATTTCCTAAATGTGGGTTTCTATGCCTGCAGTAATATTGCATATATGCTGTACATGTTCGTCGTCGGTGGCACATTATATGGAAATGCGGGTCATAACCGCCATCTATTTTGTATTCTTTTATAATTGCTGTCGGCTGTCGGGCGTTTTGCACAAAAGGTTTTTCACATCACTGCTTATACTCGCGTGTAAACTGTGAAGTGACAATAAAAATACTTGAACTTGAACTTGGTGTGTACTATAGCTATAGCTTGTGTATTTATTTATTTATAAGGCAAGAGGCTCTCTCTCCCCAACCCCCAAGCAGCTTTGTAATTGTTAGGTTTGAACTCTTTATTTGCTATATATTTGCATAATTGACATTGTTGTTTTGACCATCCAAAGTGAATAGGCTCTGACTGTTTAAGCACAACATCCCTTAGCTTATATTAAAAACCAAACCGAACTATTTCACAAAGGCAAACACAAAGTCTCCTCTGGCCCCCGGAAGAATTCCATTTCATATTTAATATGGCGCCATTTTACAACCCCTCCTAACCCGAGGAACAAATAGGAAACATTTACCAGCCACCCAAGCCAGCGGCCGCCGCATGGACTTCTCAGGTGTGCTGGAAGTTAGGGGCCGTGTTTACACTGTTTTGTCAGGAAGACGAGAAGTGGTTCCAGACTGTTAATGTTTGTCACAGCAGAGACGGAGCCCTGTGATTATTTCAGTGCAGAGGTCCAAATAAACCCCGTGCCAGGTCACGACCCCGCTGATCCGAACCAAATGTGCCGTTTTTTCCAACCTTTGTCGGAAAGTCTTGCCCCCCCATGGTGGATGTGTTGTGCGTCCAAAAAAGTGTGTAGTGTAGTGAGGTGATTTTGTTTTGGTTTTTTGTTTTAAATCGCTGTCTTCTTAGGCGCCTCTTAGGCAAATGTTGTTTAAGCACATTCCACTGCGTAAGAACAGGGCTTCTTCTCATAAGCTCTGGTTTTATCTTTCCTCCCATTTATTTACACATCGTTCGCCAAGTAGCGGGCCGGCAGGTTTTTCTATTTTTTTTATTTTGACAAACAGATCCTCAGTTGAGTTCAGGTTGTTTTAGGGCTTCAACTGAAAATGTGTCCACACAAATGAATTCCACGTGGATCCTGTCAATCGGTTGGACATCCAGTGTTCTCGGTTGCGTCCTCCTCCTCCTCCACCGCGGTGCTGTAACCACAGATGACGTTGTGTACGCTACAGATCCGCCCCAGTGCACAAACACTTTTCATTATGGGGGCCGACGTCTTTGAAGAGCCGGAGAGGCGAGGCCATCTATCACATGCCGTGTGTCAACACTTTTTCCAAAAAATGCTCCGCGCATCGAGTCCCGTCGACTGCTTCAAAGTGCGCCTCGGCTATCTCGGCGCTTTTTTTTCCCCGCCCCCCTCTCGTCGACACAATTTACGTGGCCCTCTAAATCCAGTCAATATTTATGTAAGGGTGTACATTAGGGGGCAGGCCGACGGCACTCTGATCAAACGTCTCTTTCATGTATGAAAGTTACCCTGACTCTGCTCACAGAAGCTTTCTAAAGCCGGGTCGCCGGTGGGTGGGGGGGTTATGTCAAGCTGAGTGTTCGCCAGCAGAGTAGAGCGCCGCCTGCGTACGTGCTGCCTGTTCTCCGTCCGGTCCTCATATCCCCCCCGCTCCGCCGTAGTCACAGAAAGGCGGAGGCGTCCGGCGGTCCTACCGGGCCGTGTAGCAGAACCTCCGGGGGGAGACGGAGCAGAGCCTGGGCCGGGAAAACCGAAAAAACGAAGGGGTGGAGTTACACCTGGTTTCCTGTTTCATCATGGACTTGTTCTACTGAAGAGAAACTTGATTCCCACCAGCGATACGATTGGTAGAAACAAAATATGAAGCGAGAGAAAGTGAAATGCTCCGTTCACCCAGATCTGAAGTCTGATTGGTTCGACTACAGAGAGGCCCACCTCCGTCAGACGACTACAACCTCTTCTTTTCCTCCCTCCACTTCTCCTTAGGTCAGATATGTTGCGCCTTCATGTTGGCCTACATCATTCAACAAAGGCAACGGTGCAGGGGAACTAAGTTGACACCTAGTAAGCTAAGTCGCTAAATCCACTTAAGTTGTGCGCTGTGTTATGAAGCGGTTACATAAGCAGACAAAACGATATTTAACTGCAGCCCCGGCTGCCTCCCATTAGGAGTACCTCAGGGCTTTGATTATGGGGCATTTTCCAGCACCGCATCAACCCAGTTAAACCAAAACTACTTTTATTAGCAGTAGTACATTTTGGTACAAGATTTTATTTAACCACGTTGTTATAAGCCATAAGTCATATGAAACAAGAATGTAAAGAAAGTGTATTCTCGTGTCGAGGAATCACAAGATGAAGAGGTCCTGGTCAGTTTATGAGGTAACGTGTCGCTCAAGTGGTGGTTACGTGCTGTCGTGCTGGGCGACGGGCGGGTCGGGGGAAAACCCAACAGTTTCCTTCATGATATTTACTGGAACTCGTTTCTCTGACGTTTTTGCACGGATTTGTCTGGCACACTGATTCGTTCACAGCTGGGACCCCCTGGGGGGGGGGGGGGGGTGTGTGTGTGTGTGTGTGTGTGTGTGTGTGTGTGTGTGTGTGTGTGTGTGTGTGTGTGTGTGTGTGTGTGTTGTGTGTGTGTGTGTGTGTGTGTGTGTGTGTGTGTGTGTGTGTGTGTGTGTGTGTGTTAGCACTTTAGCCTTGTTAGCCTTGTTTGGCACTGCCCATTGCTTTTTTTCTTTCGGGTCAAGAATTGAATTGAGTCACTGTAGGGGGGCAGACGCCAGACTCCTCGCGCTCAGCAGTAAGCAAGTCGTGCAAAACAAAAAAAAGTCTTCGACTAAAGTCTTCCATGTTGGAGGCAGAGTTAGCAGACGCTTACAACACTGCTCGCTGACAGCGTTGCAGCATATTTGCGCCGTCTCTCATATGACTGTTCCCCCCCCCCCCCCCCCCCCATCCGTCCTGTTCGGGAACACTCAATTATTGCCTCATAGGATGAATAGTTTGCCTTTCAGAGGAAAACATGCAACTTTGTGGTTGCTTAGTCAAAAAAAACAAGTGAGGAAAGAGAGAAGAGGTGGGGGGGAAAGTGTCCATCAATCAGCCATGAGGGTATTTATCCAGAGCTAAGTAGCCTGTGTTGTGGTGTCTTGCTGAAGGCTGGAATTCATTTACTTTGTATTTTATGACTTGTCTTTGAGAGCCTTGAAAAGCACAATGGAGATAACATGCGTTACTAATATTATTATAAATTAGTAATTATTTATCATTAAATGCCTTATTTTGCATCTACCAACATTTCACAATCCTAAAGTATAGCATGAACACACCATTAGAGAGGTATAACAATGAATGAATAAATGAATAAAAAATGACAAGCAAGTCATCAAATGAAGAATTGAATTGTATTTGTAAGAGCTAGTTGCCATTTAACCGTACCCTAAAGAAAGTCTCTATTACACATCGGTCGAACGTGCCAGGACACTATTCATTTAATGTAAATGTACATTTAGTTTGGTTTGTCGATGGGTCTGTACAGTCTTCAGACATTGTAATCCTCATAGTCACAAAATAGTTGTAATCGTCGTGAGCCTGTGGTTTGGTTGGACTATTTGCCAAACGTCCTTGCTGCATGGAGCGGTGTAAGACTCTTTATACGCCGAAATAAAAAGGTTTAGTTGCCTCTGGTTGGTTGGTCGTCATTCATCTGGAACACTGTGAACCGTTTTGTTTTCGAGAGCTTAATGAGATCTTTAGTTCCCTTTTAATCCGGCCAAAGTTAACCTGGTATCAGAAAGCACACAGATGAAGTGACAATCAGAATCAGGTGTATTGCCGTAGTTTTTAATACAAGGAATGTGCTTTTGTAAAATTGGTGCATAACATTGAACATAAAGTACAGAAAGTACGGTTAAAATTTGGAATAAGACTAATTCCTATGATTTTTTACTTATTAGATACATGAACTGCCTTAAAACGTTTTGGTTTCCGGTTGCTTTAATGAATGGTCTCCTAGCTCTCCTAGATCCATCCTAGCTCATTGCCAGACAGTGTGGTTGATCCGGTGCTTGACGCTCCCCACGGGATGTGTCGCCTGAGAGGTACCGGCCCTCTCTGTTAATGAAGCACTTCCACAGCTTGTGGTCATGTCTCCCGGCAACCCCCTCCCCTCAACCCCCCTGCACACCCTTCAGCCGGACTGGTTCACAAGGTCCACGTTCAGGTGCACGGTTTTTGTATTTTCTTCCCCAACACATTGTCGTGGGAGCGTAATGATTGTTAGAGAAGTGGAATGGACAACCTGCACTGGTGGGGAGGGGCACAGAGGGTGGTGGTTGGGGGGGGGGGGGGGTCAAGGGAGACCCCCTCCCTGTGCGGGAGGGGCCTGGCTGTGGATCATTTGCACTGTTTAAACGAGGATGATTGGTAATGTTCCACTTGTTCCACTCTTAACGTGCGGCTTACCTCGCCGTGCCCCCCCCCCCCCCCCCCGCCCCCCTTTCCATCTCCGAGGAAGAGGAGGACGAAGATGCACCGCAGACGTCAATCAACCGGCCTCCGCTGCTACTCAACTGGCACACAAATAGAAACACGGTGTTCTGATGCCAACAAACACATCCACTTCAGTCCATTATCCGGCCGATTTCACACCGCTGTTAGGATCCCGCCTCAGAAAAAGCGTGCCAGGCAGTCATCCTGTTTGGCTCGTAACGGGAACGGGTCTCAAGTGAAATCGACGTGCAGTTCAAGGCCAACCATGACGGAGGCCGCGTACGAGACGGCGCAGCACGAAGGATCCATCACGGAAGACGCGGACTGCGGAAGGCACGCCTCCGGCCAGGATTAAGCAGGGGGATGGACGCACGTGTGAATGATGTCATGGGAAGAAGACGCGCCAACTTTTTATTTTCCTCACTGTTGCACTCAAGCTGGTCCCTCCCGCCTCTCACACACACACACACACACACACACACACACACACACACACACACACACACACACACACACACACACACACACACACACACACACACACACACACACACACACACACACACACACACACACACACACACACACACACACACACACACACACACACACACACACACAGAGAGAGAGAAATAATAAATCTTTCAAATTTGCTTCGCCGCCAAAGTAGTGTCTATTCAGGGCCACATATTTTTTCGTTTTTTAGTTGTTTGAGGAAAGAGCAGGAACTCGCTGCGCTGATCAGACAAGACACGATGCCGCCATCTTGCCGGAGACGCCGCTGACACACACGGGAAGCAGCCACGTATCCTACCAGACGGGGAGAGACGCGGGGGAGGAAACCCAGAGGGGGGAGAGAGAGTCGGATGTAATTGATGGCTCACATCTCTCCCTTTTTGTTGCGCAAAACGGAAAGCATCTATTTTCCCGGAGTGAAAAGAAAGAAACATTATCCATCTTGCTTTGTCATTGGCTCTGTTTTGAAAAGCCTCCAGGTCTTGTGGGGGGCGGGGGGGGGGTCTAGTCCGTCTGCTGGGGCCTTCCAGGCCTCGTTCCCCCTGACTCTGCTTTTCTAAGCGCACCCAGACCGGGTCCGGGGGGTTTTCTTGACCCCCCCCGGTGCTCTGTGTCAGGTCGCCCTCTGTGTTTTTCCTGGACGGAGCTGAATGTGTGGTCCATTGTCAGTGTGGCGAGACCCTGGCAGCAGCAGGACCACCAAAGTACAGGACACGGCGCACGGCAGAACCTTCGGACCCAAGGAACCCCAGACGTTCCTCCGCGCGTTTCCGTGCATTGACCTCGACCGTGTAATTTTAACACTTCTCTCCCCCTGGTTCTAATTTTAGAATCCCCCACACACACACACACACACACACCCTATTCTAGACTGAAATGCCGCAAGGACCCAGCGGTATTTGCTTTTACATATAGTCTTACATCATTGTATAGTTGATGCTCGGCACGCATTCACCTCTCCGACCACAGTTTGCATTTTGAGAAGGTCACTGTGGTGCCATGCGATCTGCCACGCCTTGCCCGCCTCATTTGATTGGCTAAGCAGCCTGCTTCACTTTTTGGGTTTTGTGTGTGTGTGTGTGTGTGTGTGTGTGTGTGTGTGTTGGTTTTTTTTGCGAACTCATGGTGCTGACTCACTTGGACCGGGCCGCCCAGGGGATCACATGACGGTTACTCGGAGGGACTGCGTATGCAGATGCTGGTTTACCCTTATCCCAGTGCTGACCTTGTATGAACTCAAACTTTTCACCTACATTTTGTATGAATAAATTGACTGGTATGAGTGAACTTGCATATTTAAAAAGGGACTCCTTGATACCCTTAACGTCACCAGAAGCTTGTATACAGTCCAGTACTTAAGGCGAGTCAGATGCCTCTCACCTCAGGGATCTGTATTTTTGGCCTAGCCTTGTCCGGCGTGCCTCAAAGCTGCCGTCTTATCGGCGCTGAAAGGTTTTGTCACAGAACACAACTCTCTCAAATCAAGTCATCGCCCGGCCTTAAGGCTCAGCGCTGCCGTGACACGGGCCCATACTGCAGCATTCCTCGCTCTGATAGGCTCCTTGTCCGCGGAACAGGAGACTGTGTCATTCCACACATTCCACTGTGGAGCCTCTGTTCTCTCAGAATGACCTTCAACTTATCTCTCCATCAATGCATGCCTCAGAAGGGATGAGAGGAACAGAGTGCCGGGGTCTTTGGGTGGGGGGAGTGTGTGTGTGTGTGTGTGTGTGTGTGTGTGTGTGTGTGTGTGTGTGTGTGTGTGTGTGTGTGTGTGTGTGTGTGTGTGTGTGTGTGTGTGTGTGTGTGTGTGTGTGTGTGTGTGTGTGTGTGTGTGTGTGTGTGTGTGTGTGCCCCGACAGACACACAGAGCAGGTTTAACCTGTTGCAGATCTGCGATTCAGCCCAGCATCTTGTGTCTTGGTGTGTGGCTATAAAGCCCTCTGTGTGCACGTTTTCTTTTCGACTTCTGACCCAATAACAAGGAGATAAAGTGCTCTTTCTGTGGTCCCTTCTGACACCTGGTGCTGCTAGACGTCTTAGCTCTGTAAACTTAATGTCTGCAGTGCAACGTAACATGTTAGAGTCCTGCTACCTGCCACAATATTATAGTGGAGTTGTGGTAATGAATTGCCTTTGGAAAAAGCGTTTGCTTTGGTTGCACGAGCAGTGACTAGCTAGATAGCGACCAGGTCGCAGCTAGATAGCGACGAGCACGAGGTAGATTGACGCTCCGGCAGCTGCCTTTCAGCCAGTGGTTATCGGCTGTCACATCTGTCACACTTTTACTGGCTTCTGGAGCGGATAACACCGGCGTGATTTACGACCCCTCAAATAACCTCTGGACGTCCAACGGTGTCGATCAGAGAGTTGTCTTCGTTGTTGTAAATCCTGTTGTGGCTATAAATCACAGAAGTGCTCGTGTTTAACCAAACTCTAATATCGTGTGAAAGGCTGTTTGGCTCCAGCGAAATGTATTGTCGACTGAAATAATGAGTTATTCTTCATGCTTGAACACGATTGGTTTTAAGTGAGCTTCTTTGACCTAGTCCTTAGGCTGTGGCCTTTTTGTGTGGTTAACAGAAGTGTTAAAGTGAATAACACCGTACACGGGGAGTGGTATTACTGTTCTAAATAAAAGCGTCAATGAAAGCGCTGCATAAATTAGATCTTATCGCGTGTCTCCACGTAATCAAAGTTGTTAACTGAGCTCTGTGTGCAGCCAGATACCCGTCAATCAGTGCGCAGGCGGGAAAACCAGGTACTGCTTGTTGTTGAGTGGAATAACAAAAGGAAATGGCTGCCAACACAAGTCTCTGAAGAATAGTTCATTAAATCTATCAATAAGTATCACTGTGTTGTGCATATATACCTCCCGGTGGTTCAGAATGAATAATGTGTGTGTGTGTGTGTGTGTGTGTGTGTGTGTGTGTTTGTGTGTTTGTGTGGGTACTTTCACATAATAACACACACTCATTAGGGCCCCATGAAGCCAAATAGCCAAACAGTGTACAAGTGGTCCGGGTACAGGCGGGCTCGTGAGGTGTGACAGTCAAGTTAATCAACATCAACTTGCGTGCAAATTGCCAACACATGCTGCTTGGCTGGACCCACCCCGGGGAGAGCGGCACGCTTTATTTTGTTTAGATTAAATCGGAAAGGTCTTGCGACGTTATTTCTCCGCGCCATCATTATCTCTCGACCGTGATGGCTTTTAAATGACATCATGCTTATTACCGGGAAGCCCGAGCGCGATATTACGTCGTAATGTTGCCCCTTTGTTCCTCCTGGTGGCCGTTTAATGCACCTGTGTGTGAACATTAAAGGCACACTACATTTGGATTGGTCGTCTCTTTTTTTCCATGACGCTCCGGTCATTAAGGAAGCAATTCAGGCCAGTCTGGCCGCATTGTAACCGTTTTCCAAACTGTCCTATCGCTTTATTACAGGCCGACCACAGAGGAAGGGAATTATCTTCTCACTATTCATACTGGTTCTGTTTGACTTGTCTCGAACAGTGGGACACAAAACTCATTTTAGATATTTTACATTATCTCCACAAAAAAATGAATTATTCAATGCTCTCGAATTGGAAAGCCTCTACAGCTTGGGTTTCAAATTCACTTCAATAAAAACTTTAACAAAGTTGAGGTGTGGCAGGCTTGCTGCCATTTTAGTGTTACACCGAAACTGTATCCCAGAGCCCATTATACACCCTTTAAAACCGCCCAGCGGTTCTGGTGTTATGCAGCTAAAGCTCCCCGGGTAGCACTTTGACAACTGAACTCGGCCCAAACGGCTTTTCTGCCTCCAAAAGTTACTCTGACATTAACTCACAATTCCCTTTCCCAAACAAACATCAGTGTGTTGACTTCAGCAAACTTCAGCACAAAGTCTAGCAGACACCGCTCGGTGTCTCCAGATCTGTGAAGCGAGCGTGGCCACACTGTGTGAGCAGTGCTTCCCAAGGGGTACAACAACAAACATAAGGACTGACCAAATATTAATATTTGGTCAGTCTCAGCGCTAGTAGCACGCCTCAGCGTCTTTCATTTGAAACACCTAAAGGCCACTACAGTATTAATAATGATTGCTAAGTGATAGTCGTGTAATATTCATGGAGTGTGGCGTCGCTGCAGGGGTACAGAAGAGGCTGGGGGGGGTGGGGGTGGGGTTGGGGGACACTTCTCTGGACCGTGACCCAGTTCTCTATAGCGTGTCCCCCCCCGGAGGAACCCTGGTCCCTTGCCGGGCCCCGGCTGGTCCACCGCTCCCCTAATTAGCCTTTTCTATATTAACTCATGATTTCGCTCGGCTACCTTCTCCTCAGCATGCCATAAATCTGCTTAAACCCTCGACCACCTCCTCCACATACACACACACACACACGCACACAGAGACGGATGGTTTAGCTATCGTAAACCGGCGGGGGTTAATAATAAGCCTGATGCATAATTATATGCATCAGGCGTTCCCTGATTTTGGAAAAAGATCGTTTTTTTTAGTTTTGAGGTGCTCAAGCAGCCATGTTGAAGTCTGGCTTGGCGTAGCCGTTTTTGGCTGAGGTGGGTCAGGGAGGGAGAGAGGCGGGGGGGGGAGAGAGAGGGAGAGAGGGGGAGAGAGAAAGACTCCAGCCTCCCGAGTCCAGCTGGACCTGATCTCATCTCCCTGCTCTGACTCAGGGCTGAGTGGAGAAGCAGATGATGTATGTGCGTGCTAGATTATTTATGTGTGTGTGTGTGTGTGTGTGTGTGTGTGTGTGTGTGTGTGTGTGTGTGTGTGTGTGTGTGTGTGTGTGTGTGTGTGTGTGTGTGTGTGTGTGTGTGTGTGTGTGTGTGTGTGTGTGTGTGTGTGTGTGTGTGTAAGATAGCCGCTGCATGCATATTTTCGGGGGCTGTGGGATTGGGGTAAGGAGAGGGAAAATAACAGACACCATTAATATCTGGGTGACCTCTGCGGTAACATTGTTCGGCGGCGGCATCATCTGTTATATCAGGCGGACTTGTGCTGAATTGCATGTTCGGATCGGCCCCCATTAATAATGACCTACATCTAGAGCTTGATGTTGTGAAACATGCTAAACTCCCAAGTCTCCACACTTCAGTTGTATTGGCTCGTACACGGCAGCACATGTTATCAGACCAAATCACGGACCATGGTGTGGAGTCTTTGTCGTGTCAAATGATCCATAAATGAAAGCATCCCATTGAGTATAACACTCGTGCTCTGGTCTTGCTGACGTTGGGACTGTTTGACTAAAGTGTTTTGGTCGCAAAAAGATTTCGAGAGTAAACACTGAACCTCCGTTTGCCTTTCACCATAGATCCCAGCATACCAAGAATCTATTGATTGAAACAAAGCAATGGACGGTACTGGAGGCCCGGTACACGGCGCGTCGCTGTGTTGGGAGCAGTGGCGGTGCCGTCGCGATTAACACACGCTCTGCTCCATTACAGCGGAGCTATGCTGTGGCCGTCTGCTAACAGGTGCCGCCACTATTCTAAGCCGAGTGCTATCGGGTAATGGCCCTGCTGCTCCTCGCGGGTCATGGAGGAGCACATGACCCGTCCCTCGGCATGCGGGGGGTTGGGGGATTCAGTCACCGCCGTCTCACGCTAGCCGACGTTCTGATCTTGAGAGAGCCGCAGTCGGCGGCTTGTTTTCACGCTCTCTCTCTCTCTCGCTCTCTCTCTCGCCTCTCTCGCTCGCCGTGCCGGCATTCTGCTCGTAATCCGCGGGAGGAGTTGTATATCAGCCGCTAATTTGGCACCGGAGAAAGCGATCCCTTTTGTCGGCAGGTGGGGACAGGCTCTCGCCGCCCGAACGACCGAGCGATCGACTGTCGGGCAAACCGATAGCATTGACGCGCAGCGACCGGCGCATGCCTTCATGAAAACTTTTATGTGGATAAGCACCCGCGTGAAGTTGGTGCCGAAGTGCCAGCGTGTAAAAATCACACCCCGGGCGCGGCTGCTCCGAGAAGACGTGCACACGACCCTTCTTTATTAATAGCCCCACTCAGGTGTTCGTATTCCCCTTGCTTTGGGGCGCGGGGAGAAGGGGGGGGGGGGATATCTGCCCTCTTGGTTTTTGGCCCTGACTAAACACTGGCATGCTGTTCACGCCATCCCCTTCCTAGACACATAAACTCGCTCCCTCCACCACCCAGGGTCAGATGTTTATCCAGCGTTGGGTCGTTTGTGTCCTTACACCTCCGCGAGTTCGGCTTTTAGCGCAGACGAGCACGACTGAGAAGTTAAAAGGCGTCGTCGGGAGTGCTGCTGCTTCTGCGCTGCTTGATGCGTTTCGTTTACCCCCCCCCCCCTCCCCCCCCCCCCCCCCCCCCATGGCCGGTTGAATGGCGCTTTGTGCGGCTTTTGGTCGATTTCAACCCAGTCGCTCTCCTGCTCTCGCCGTGCCTGCGGCGCTTGTTTACGACACGTTCGCGAGCGCCGGGGGCCACTGGCGGGCCAAACATCCTGCACGTTGAACCCGGCTCTAAATCGTCTCTATAGGCCCCGCCGACAGCAAGGCTTTTCATTGAAAAACGCCCCCCCCCCCCCCCCCCCGTGCATGCGTGGTCGATGTGTGGTGTGTGGTATGTATATTCTGCGCACACATTGTGTGTGTGTGTGTGTGTGTGTGTGTGTGTGTGTGTGTGTGTGTGTGTGTGTGTGTGTGTGTGTGTGTGTGTGTGTGTGTGTGTGTGTGTGTGTGTGTGTGTGTGTGTGTGTGTGTGTGTGTGGTGTGTGTGCGCGCTCTCGTACGCGGTTAGCGAAGCCTTAAAGGTCCACATTCATCCATCCTGCAGCTCGGTGGCTCAGAGGGAACAGAGGGACTGTTGTGTAACCGAGTCCCGGCGCCTGCGTCAGCTCCTTGCGGGTTGAAACGTAAGATTTCAGGTTCCTCGCGCGCTCGGCCCAGAGGCTGCAGCAGCGGCAGCGTAAAATCAATCATGAGGCCGAACGCGAATGACTTCTGTCTTTTGTCACCGGTGAACGTGACAGTAACGACACACACAAAGTCCCTGGAAGATATATCGGTGTTTTTACTTTAGGTTAGGCGAGCCGTGTGCATATTACGGCTTCATTAGAGCTAGAGGAACAGGACTCTTGTTGCTGGAGATGTGAAGGCCTACACATAACCCCGAGGAAAAAAAACACGAACCCGTAGAAAAGACCGGAGTCGAGGTTCCTGGATTTTCCGCTCTTTCGCCCAAATTAGCAAGCGCAAGACATATTTTATTATCGTGTTACAACGTACCTCAGGTAGACCTCGTAAAACAAATATCCGAAAACCTCAGACAGCCTGTCTTCTCCGCCGTTATGACGTTCCTGAGCCTCCGCCCAAACGCTGCTTCAGAATCCTTCTCATGTCGTCGGGCGGGTAAAAAGAGAAGAGAAATCCCAACAGGGGTGAGCAGTAAAGGGAGATTGATGGACAAAAGAGGAGAGGAAAATAAACGCCAAGAGGAAAAAGTAACCGTCGCCCCCTCCACGCCACATTTCCATCTGCGAGGCTTGGGAAACGCTCGGGCTCCCCGCTGTATTGAACGCTGTTTTGATAAATGCTTCTTTGTCGAAACACTCGGGGATCCTTGTGTTGGGGGAAGAGTGTGTGTGTGTGTGCGTGTGTGTGCGTGTGCGTTTGCGTGAGTGTGTGCGGATGAACACATGGCCTGATCTAAAAGGCAGCCTTCAAATAGTGATCTCTCCAATTTCACATCATTGTTGTGCGTTGAGGGTACAGCCTACCCCTGCATCCCTCCATCTCTCCATCCCCCCCCCCCCCCATTTGAACAGCTCCCTGCAGGTTTGATTTGTATTATAGCTCACAAATCCCCCGGCTTGCTATAATGGCATAACTCTTCATGATGGGTGGATTTGGGCCCAAATCTGCTGTCAAAGAGGAATATTCTGCTAATGTGTTC
Organism: Coryphaenoides rupestris; assembly: GCA_002895965.2. NCBI lineage: Eukaryota > Metazoa > Chordata > Actinopteri > Gadiformes > Macrouridae > Coryphaenoides > Coryphaenoides rupestris. The sequence goes on along the minus strand of PIJE02004757.1, from coordinate 6,289 downwards.
AGCAGGCCTGCCCTCGGTGAAGGAGTACACAAAGAGCAGAGTAAGGGAGAGAAATGGGTGGAAGGAAGAGGAAGAGGAAGAGGAGGAGGAGTGCAGGGCAGAAAGTCTTATCAATGTTGAATAAATCTATTCCACTCGGTGGGATTGAGGTATGAAGGGACTGACTGTGCTGCATTCAGCATCTCTTAATCTCAGTCTCTCGTTTACCTCTCTCTCTCGCTCTCTCTCTCGCTCTCTCTCTCTCTGTTTTACTTCTCTCTCTCCCTTTTTACCTCTCCGTCTTTTACTGCCGTCTCTCCCTCTTTTGCCTCTGTCTATTTTTTGTTACATCTCTCTCTCTCTTTCTCTTTCTCTTTCTCTCTCTCTCTCTCTCTCTCTCTCTCTCTGGCCTATTTCTCTCACTCAATCCACCTCTCTGTAGCTCTCTCTCTCCATGTCTTTCTCCATGTCTCTCTATCTCTCTGGCCTATTTCTCTCTCTCGCTCCACCTCTGTCTCTCTTCCGGAAATCAGTGGGATTGATGGCGGTGCACAGCTGTAGCCACAGCTGTGTGTGTGTGTGTGTGTGTGTGTGTGTGTGTGTGTGTGTGTGTGTGTGTGTGTGTGTGTGTGTGTGTGTGTGTGTGTGTGTGTGTGTGTGTGTGTGTGTGTGTGTGTGTGTGTGTGTGTGTGTGTGTGTGTGTGTGTGTGTGTGTGTGGTTCTACAGTGTACCCTGCTGCACTTTATGCCTGATCGGTCACATCTGGCATGGTTGCATCCCTCTGGGTGCAGTACCCCCTCGACGCCAGCGGGAGAAAGGAGGAAGAAGAAGAGGAGGAGGAGGGAGGGGTTAAGAGCCAAAAAATGATGATGCGCTTCCTTGGGTCCTCAGCAATAATCCTGCCGAGTGCAAAGTCGATCGGATGAACGGTTGTCGGGAAAATCTAATTACGATTATCGAAATGCACACACGCATACATGCGGAGACCCCTTCCATTACAGTTGAATGGGCTCTTGAGTTCCGAAAAAGAAAAAAAGAGTTTCACACAGTTTCTCTACAAACAATTCTACGGCGAATCCGGCTCCGAAGAAGTCGGAGTTGCGTGCCGCTCCGCCAAAGGCTGTCGGAGAACAGAAAGTGTTCTGTTCGCCGTCGTCGCCGTCGTCCTCGTTCTAGTTGTTGTTTTGAAGCGGCCGAACGCTACACAGCCGCTGCTAATTCCCAACACATGCTGGCTGAGTAATACCCCCGACCCACCAGTGATGCTAGGAGGGGGGGGGGGGTGAGTCGCGATCCAGATGCAGATATG
>PIJE02004757.1:0-2500 GCA_002895965.2 Coryphaenoides rupestris | reverse complement strand
GGGAGAGAAGGAAAGTGAGAAGAAGAGAGGAATGATAAAGAGAGAGAGATGGCGGAGAGAAAGAGAAGGAGGAGAGAGGAAGTGATAAAGAGAGAAGAGAGAGCGGGGAGAAGAAAAGTAGAAGATTGAGAGAGAAATCGTATAGAGAGAGCAGAGAGGAGTGCGCCTCCAAATGAGGCCATGTGAGACTCATCATCACCGCTGCTACCAAGAAACCAGCAATTTAATTATCACATTGCGAGGACACAACACACACACACACACACACACACACACACACACACACAACACACACCACACACACACACACACACAGCACAGAGTTCTCAGGCACTCATGAGTTGATGGGCACTCACAGAATTCATAGAGTCCACACATAAACAGAGTTTGTAGCCCCGCCCCCCACCCCCGACACTAAGTGAAATTTACGGAGCGTGTGGCTGACAGACCTCGTTGTTCTCAGGGTGTGGTGTGGGAGAACCCTCAAGGCCGTCCGCGGCAACCGCAATGCTACCCTCCATACCGCCGCTGCATGGCTAGCTTGTTGTTGTCGTCGTCGTCCCATGTTGTTTTCACTGCCCTCCGTAGCCTCTAAATTAGAGGCTTGTGATGGAGGACGTGAAATTCGCACCTGTGTGGTGGTGTGCGTTTGTGGCATTGCGTGTGTTTGTGTGGTGTGGTGGTGTGTGTGTGTGTGTGTGTGTGGCTATTTTGGTTGTTTGTGTCGGGCGAGGGCGTGTGGTGGATGGGCTGTGGTGGCGTTTGGTGTGCTGCGTGGCGGCGTATTTTTCTGTAGTCTTTGTAAGTCGAACACCACCAAAAAATGTATGTACAAATGTTCTGACACACACACACACCCAAGAAACCTCATCCACATACACACCACACACCACACACACACACAGCACCGACAGGGTAACGGTCCCTCCAGATAGACACAGGGCCAAATTAAAAGGCCTATGCGGATGCATTCAGGTTCAATTAAAAAGCTCCCCTCTCCAGGCCATGGGGATGTGGAGGTGGAGGTGGGCGGAGGGCGGAGGGGGGAGGAGGGTGGGGGAGAAAGAAACACTGCTCCCCACTCCACGCTGTCTGGTCCTCGCTCTGCTGAGAGGAGAGAAGAGACGAGAGAGAGAGAGAGAGAGAGAGTGGAGAGAGAGAGACGAGATTTCACATCAAGACACGGCTGGCTTCAGTGCCCTGGATGTGTGTGTGGTATGGCACCCACTCTTGCAAACGCACTTTCACATTGACACGCACACGCATACTTCGCACATGTGCTCCAGTTCTCCGACCTGCTATGAATGCACACTTGCAGGTGTTCGCGCACCCGGGTGCAATGTATAAAATATACATCAACATGCACAACACACACACACACACACAACAGGAGAGGGAGAGACCACAGAGCACGACACCACACACACCTCCTCTGAGTTGCAGAGACGAGGGAGAGAGACACAGAGATGTGGAGACGACTACAACACACACCCATTCACACACACCACACACACCACCCCATTCACACCACACACACACACACACCCATTCACACACACTACACACACCAGACACAGCAGATGGAGATAGAGGGTGCATAACAAGGCCAGACAAAACGAGGCGATAATCACATCCGATGTTGACATGGGATCGGCGAGCCCCCCGTTTCCTTTCTCCCTGTTACTTCTCGCACGGTTATTAGGCCCAATAACAGGGCAGATGAGCGAGCGCATGATCCTCGGCCCGGCCAATGGGGTGCCAGGGAGGAGGGGCGGGGGCTTAGGGCGTGTAATAGCTTTTCTAACACAAAACTCCCACCTGTACGCTTGATGTACGACGATAGACCCGTCTCCCGCGGCGACCCGACGGGACACCTGTCGGTGATTAGCTGGAGACGAGCTGGTGTGACTTCACCTCCGAAGGGCCCCACCTGCGCTGGGACCGGCGGGCTGCTGCTGGCGCACACTTCAATGAGGTCACGCGGACACATGGAGGTTGGCTTTATCTTGGCGTCCTGTTTTTTTTCCTGCGACGTGAATTGGTTCACGCTGCTCGCATCGCACACTGCTTCAGCTCGTCACGTACACATCCAGGATATGCAGTGAGATGAAAAAGTGGCAACAGAACAATACAAATATCACAATTGAAGGGAAAGAGTCAGAATATCCACATATTTAAAGAGGAGCTAACTTTATTCTTTTTTCCTCTTAGGAACCAGAAATATGGAGCAAATAGGCAAAGAATTAAGCCAGGCTAAACGAAGAAATAGGAAGATATTATATTAAATATTGTAAATTCATCGTATGTTTAAACGACTATTTTATTCACTAAAAACAAGGAGATACTTTCATTCAGATTTGCTGTTATAACTGTATGTGTACTATATAGTTGATAATTTTTTCACTTAGTACTTTAAGGTTGATTTGGGAATTTTAAGTTTGTGGAAATGTACAGTATTGCCGGTAATGTTAGGTCATCCACCACACTTAACTATTATTTT
>PIJE02004754.1:12591-23229 GCA_002895965.2 Coryphaenoides rupestris | reverse complement strand
GTCTTTACAAACCACCTCAGTCTGGATCACATCACTCAGGCTAAACCAGATCTACACCACCTCAATCCTGGATAATTATCTAATGATTCATATGAGTACACCTGTACAGGTACACTACAGGTAGATCAATAAGCCTGTACAGGTACACTACAGGTAGATGAGGTCACCTGTACAGGTACACTACAGGTAGATGAGGTCACCTGTACAGGTACATTACAGGTAGATGAGGTCACCTGTACAGGTACACTACAGGTAGATGAGGTCACCTGTACAGGTACATTACAGGTAGATGAGGTCACCTGTACAGGTACATTACAGGTAGATGAGGTCACCTGTACAGGTACATTACAGGTAGATGAGGTCACCTGTACAGGTACATTACAGGTAGATGAGGTCACCTGTTCTCTAGGTGAATGAAGTCCAACAGGTTCAGCTCTCTGGTGTCGTGAGTCAGATAGATGGTATCTACATCCTGAGAGAGAGAGACTATATTGTAAATAAAATGACCAAGATACCATGAAATGAAGAGAGATGGCGAGGAGGAGGCGATGGTACTGACCCACTGAACCTCCTCGCGGTAGGGCAGACCCAGCTGGTCACACACACACCAGTACTGATGAGAGAACCCACCTGCACACACACACACACACACACACACTCATCATTAACCCCTCTATATCATCATTAACCCCTCTATACCATCATTAACCCCTCTATATCATCATTAACCCCTCTATACCATCATTAACCCCTCTATATCATCATTAACCCCTCTATATCATGATGCCCCACCGCAGGGCCCGGGGTCCGGGGGGGGCTGTTGGTCCCAGGAGGCCTGCAGGGCGAGGCTCCGCTCTGGGGGGGTGAGGCTCAACTTCCTCAGCACCTTACTGGGAGAGAGGCACCCAGTTAACATGGAGCATTAGAGAGAGAGACAGAGAGAGAGAAACCGCTTAGAGGCCATGAGAGGAACTACATGCTAGTCTCTACCACCTAGAGGCTGTTAGAGGAACTACATGCTAGTCTCTACCACCTAGAGGCTGTTAGAGGAACTACATGCTAGTCTCTACCACCTAGAGGCTGTTAGAGGAACTACATGCTAGTCTCTACCACCTAGAGGCTGTTAGAGGAACTACATGCTAGTCTCTACACACCTAGAGGCTGTTAGAGGAACTACATGCTAGTCTCTACCACCTGAGGCCGTTAGGGAACTACTGCCTAGTATCTAACACCTTAGAGGTGTTACGAGGAACTACATGCTAGTCTCTTACACACCTAGAGGCCGTTAGAGAACTACATGCTAGTCTCGTACCACCTAGAGGGCTGTTAGAGGAAAAAAAAAAAAACTACATGGGCTAGGTCTCTACACACCTAAGGCCGTTAGAGGAACTACATGCTTAGTCTCTACCACCTAAAGGCTGTTAGAGGAACTACATGGCTAGTCTCTACACACCTAGAGGCGTTAGAGGAACTACATGCTAGTCTCTACACACCTAGAGGCTGTTAGAGGAACTACATGGCAGTCTTTACCACCTAGAGGCTGTTAGAGGAAACTACATGCTAGTCTCTACCACCCTTAGAGGCCGTTAGAGGAACTACATGCTAGTCTCTACCTTCCTAGAGGCTGTTAGAGGAACTACATGCTAGTCTCTACCTCCTAGAGGCCGTTAGAGGAACTACATGCTAGGTACTTCTACCACCTAGAGGCTGTTAGAGGAACTACATGCTAGTCTCTAACCACCTAGAGGCTGTTAGAGGAACTACATGCTAGTCTCTACCACCTAGAGGCTGTTAGAGGAACTACATGCTAGTCTCTACCACCTAGAGGCTGTTAGAGGAACTACATGCTAGTCTCTACACACCTAGAGGCTGTTAGAGGAACTACATGCTAGTCTCTACCACCTAGAGGCCGCCGTCCCCCTAGATGAGAACTACATGCTAGTCTCTACCCTCCTAGAGGCTGGTTAGAGGAACTACATGCTAGTCCCTCTACCACCTAGAGGGCTGTTCCGAGGAACTACATGCTAGTCTCTACCCACCTAGCAGGCTGTTAGAGGACTACATGCGTAGTCTCTACCAACCTAGAGGCCGTTAAGAGGAACTACACTGCTAGTCCTCTACCACCTAGAGGGCTAGTTAGAGAGAACTACATGCTAGTCTCTACCCACCTAGAGGCCCGTAGATGGAACTTTACATGCTAGTCTCTACCACCTAGACGCCGTTCAGAGGAACTACATGCTAGTCTCTACCACACCTAGAGGCCGTTAGAGGAAACTAATGCTGAAAAAGGTTCCCCCTCTACCAGCTACAGATGGCTGTTAGAGGACAAACTACATCTACCTACCATAGAGGGCCGTTAGAGGAAACTACATGCTAGTCCTACCACCTAGAGGCCGTTAGAGGAACTACATGCTAGTCTCTACCACCTAGAGGCCGTTAGAGGAACTACATGCTAGTCTCTACCCCTAGAGGCTGTAGAGCGAACTACATGCTAGTCTCTACCTCCTAGAGGCTGTTAGAGGAACTACATGCTAGTCTCTACCACCTAGAGGCCTGTTTAGAGGAACTACATGCTAGTCTCTACCACCTAGAGGCTGTTAGAGGAACTACATGCTAGTCTCTACACACCTAGAGGCCTGTAGAGGGAACTACATGCTAGTCTCTAACCACCTAAGAGGCGGTTAGAGGACTACATGCTAGTCTCTACCACCTAGAGGCTGTTAGGAGGACTACATGCTAGGTCTCTACCACCTAGAGGCTGTTAGAGGAACTACATGCTAGGTCTCTTACCACCTAGAGGCTGTTAGAGGAAACTTACATTGCTAGTCTCTACCACCTAGAGGCTGTTAGAGGAACTACTGCTGGTAAGTCTCTACCACCTAAGGAGGCGGTTAGAGGAACTACACTCCTAGGCCGTTAGGGACTCCTGCTACTCTCCCCTAGAGGCCGTTAGAGAACTGACATGCTAGTCTAACCACCTAGAGGGCTGTTAGAGGAACTACATGCTAGTCTCTACCACCGTAGAGGCCGTTTAGAGGAACTACATGCTAGTCTCGGACACACCTAGAGGCTGTTAGAGGAATACATAGCTAGTCTCTACACCTTAGAGGCCGTTAGAGGAACTACATCGCTAGTCTCTACACACTAGAGGCTGTTTAGAGGAACTACATGCTAGTCTTACCACCTAGAGGCTGTTAGAGGAAACTACATGCTATCTCTACCACCTAGAGGCTGTTAGAGTAACTACATGCTAGTCTCTACCACCTAGAGGCTGTTAGAGGAACTACATGCTAGTCTCTACCACCTAGAGGCCGTTAGAGGAACTACATGCTAGTCTCTACCACCTAGAGGCCTGTTAGAGGAACTACATGCTAGTCTCTACACACCTAGAGGCTGTTAGAGGAACTACATGCTAGTCTCTACCACCTAGAGGCCGTTAGGGACTACATGCTAGTCTCTACCACCTAGAGGCTGTTAGAGGAACTACATGCTAGTGCTCTACCACCTAGAGGCCGTTAGAGGAACTACATGCTAGTCTCTACCTCCTAGAGGCTGTTAGAGGAACTACATGCTAGTCTCTACCACCTAGAGGCTGTTAGAGGAACTACATGCTAGTCTCTACCACCTAGAGGCCTGTTAGAGGAACTACATGCTAGTCTCTACCACCTAGAGGCCTGTTAGAGGAACTACATGCTAGTCTCTACCACCTAGAGGCCGTTAGAGGAACTACATGCTAGTCTCTACCACCTAGAGGCCGTTAGAGGAACTACATGCTAGTCTCTACCACCTAGAGGCTGTTAGAGGAACTACATGCTAGTCTCTACCACCTAGAGGCTGTTAGAGGAACTACATGCTAGTCTCTACCACCTAGAGGCTGTTAGAGAACTACATGCTAGTCTCTACCACCTAGAGGCTGTTAGAGGAACTACATGCTAGTCTCTACCACCTAGAGGCCGTTAGAGGAACTACATGCTAGTCTCTACTCCTAGAGGCTGTAGAGGAACTACATGCTATGTGTGCTCTACACACTAGAGGCTGTTAGAGGGAACTACATGCTAGTCTCCTAACCACCTAGAGGCTGTTAGAGGAGAACTACATGCTAGTTCTGACACACCTAGTAGGCCGTGTAGAGGAACACATGCTAGTGCTCTAACACCTAGAGGCTGTTAGAGGAACTACATGCTAGTCTTCTACACACCGTAGAGGCTGTTAGAGGAACTACATGCTAGTCTCTACCACCTAGAGGCCGTTAGAGGAACTACATGCTAGTCTCTACCTCCTAGAGGCTGTTAGAGGAACTACATGCTAGTCTCTACCACCTAGAGGCCGTTAGAGGAACTACATGCTAGTCTCTACCACCTAGAGGCCGTAAAGAGGTACTACATGCTAGTCCCTACCAACCCTAGAGGCCCGTAGAGGAACTACATGCGGTAGTCTTACTCACTCCGGACACACCTAGAGGCCGTTAGCGGTACTACATGCTAGTCTCTACCACCTAGAGGCTGTTAGAGGAACTACATGCTAGTCCTCTACCACCTAGAGGCCGTTAGAGGAACTACATGCTAGTCTCTATCCACCTAGGGCCGTTTAGAGGAACTACATGCTAGTCTCTAACACACCCTCAAGGTGGTTAGAGGGGACACATGCTAGGTCTCTACCACCTAGAGGCCGTTAAAGAGGAACTACATGCTAAGTCTCTACCACCTAGAGGCCGTTAGAGGAACTACATGCTAGTCTCTACCACCTAGAGGCCGTTAGAGGAACTACATGCTAGTCTCTACCAACCTAGAGGCCGTTAGAGGAACTACATGCTAGTCTCTACCACCTAGGAGGCTGTTAGGAGGAAACTAAACATGCTAGTCCTCTACACACCTAGAGGCTGTTAGAGGAACTACATGCGTAGGTCCTCTACCACCTAGAGGCTGTTAGAGAACTACATGCTAGTCTCTACCTCCTAGAGGCTGTTTAGAGGAATAATGCTAAGTCCTCTACACACCTAGAGGCTGTTAGAGGAACTACATGCTAGTCTCTACCACCTAGAGGCTGTTAGAGGAACTACAGCTAGTCTCTACCCCTAGAGGCTGTTAGAGGAACTAACATGCTAGTCTCTACCTCCTAGAGGCCGTTTAAGAGAACTACATGCTAGTCTCTACCTCCTAGAGGCGTTTAGAGGAATACATGCTAGTCTCTACGCACCTACGAGGCCGTTAAGGAACTACATGCTAGTCCTCTACCCCCCGCCTAGGAGGCCGTTAGAGGAACTACCCTGGCTAGTCTCTACCACCTACGAGGCCGTTAGAGGAACTACATGCTAGTCTCTACCTCCTAGAGGCTGTTAGAGGAACTACATGCTAGTCTCTACCACCTAGGAGCTGTTAGAGGAAACTACATGCTAAGTCCTACCACCTAGAGGCTGTTAGAGGAACTACATGCTAGTCTCTACACACCTAGAGGGCCGTTAGAGGAACTACATGCTAGTCTCTACCACCTAGAGGCCGTTAGAGGAACTACATGCTAGTTCTCTACCACCTAGAGGCTGTTAGAGGAACTACATGCTAGTCTCTACACCCTAGAGGGCCCGTTAGAGGAACTACATGCTAGTCCTCTACACACCTAGAGGCCGTTAGAGGAACTACTATGCATAGTCTCTACCGCCTAGAGGGCCGTTAGAGGAACTACATGCTAGTCTCTACACACCCTAGAGGCCGTTAGATGGAACTACATGCTAGTCTCTACCACCTAAGGCCGTTAGAGGGAACTACATGCTAGTCTCTACCACCTACGAGGCCGTTAGAGGGAACTACATGCTCAGTCTCTACCGCCTTAGACGGCCGTTAGAGGAACCTACATGCTAGTCCTCTACCCCCCTACGAGGCCGTTAAGGGAACTACATGCTGTCTTCTACCACCTACGGGCTTAGGACTACCCCACCTAGAGGCTGTTAGAGGAACTACATGCTAGTCTCTACCACCTAGAGGGCGTTAGAGGAACTACATGCTAGTCTCTACACACCTAGAGGCCGTTAGAGGAACTACATGCTAGTCTCTACCACCTAGAGGCCGTTAGAGGAACTACATGCTAGTCTCTACCTCCTAGAGGCCGTTAGAGGAACTACATGCTAGTCTCTACCACCTAGAGGCCGTTAGAGGAACTACATGCTAGTCTCTACCACCTAGAGGCCGTTAGAGGAACTACATGCTAGTCTCTACCACCTAGAGGCTGTTAGAGGAACTACATGCTAGTCTCTACCACCTAGAGGCCGTTAGAGGAACTACATGCTAGTCTCTACACACCTAGAGGCCGTTAGAGGAACTACATGCTAGTCTCTACCACCTAGAGGCTGTTAGAGGAACTACATGCTAGTCTCTACCACCTAGAGGCTGTTAGAGGAACTACATGCTAGTCTCTACCACCTAGAGGCCGTTAGAGGAACTACAATGCTAGTCCTCTTACCACCTAGAGGCCGTTAGCATGAACTACATGCTAGTCTCTACACACTAGAGGCTGTTAGAGGAACTACATGCTAGTCTCTAACTCCTAGAGGCCGTTAGAGGAAACACTCTACCACCACCTAGAGTGCCGTTAGAGGATCTACATGCTAGTCCTCTACCTCCTAGAGGCTGTTAGGAGGAACCTACATGCTAGTCTCTACCACCTAGAGGCTGTTAGAGGAACTACATGCTAGTCTCTACCACCTAGAGGCTGGTGTAGACCTGGTGCAGACCTGGTGTAGACCTGGTGTAGACCTGGTGTCTTGTGTTCTCTTCAGGGACCTGGTGGCCATCATTGGGGTGCTGCAGTACAACCAGTGGTTCACCAAGTTCTCCACTAAGGACTATAAACTGGTATGGATACTACTACGGATATCTTACACACTGCACTTATATACTGCATGCATATATAGATTACAGAAATATTTATCGTTAATGATCTAATGAAGTAAAATGTATTTATATAGCACCTTACACAAGTGCTGCACAGGAGTAAAATAGTTAACTAAATAAATAAAACCATCAAATAGTAAGAAACAATCAAATATAAAAACAAAGGATATAAAAAAAACACATGCAGACACAAGAGGTTAGACAAAGGCCAGTCTAAACTGTCTTCAGCTGCTTTTTAAAAGTGTCAACAGAGATTGCAGATCTTCAGTCCAGTGGAAGGCGTTCCAAAGTGTAGGTGCCACAAGCCTGATCAAAAATAACACCAAGATTCCTAAGTTTAGACTGTACAGTTGAGGAAATGCGTTTAGCTGCAGAAAGTTGTTGGCCGTCGAGTCCTTTACATCATCCATAGTCTTATCAGGCTTAGATGTAGACGTACAGCTGAATATCACCAGTGTGTGTGTGTGTGTGTGTGTGTCCAGTCTACAGAAGTGTGGGAGCAGGTACTCAGGGTGGTTGCCCGGTCAGGGTGCCTGGAGGAGGTCCTACTCGACAATGCAGGGCTCAAAAGGTCAGAGTTCAAATAAACACACACACAAAGTACACACACGCTCTGAGATGAACTCTCATAGTTTTTCTCTGTTTCAGTGACTTTGCTATTAAGTTAGCAGGAGCTCTTTTACACAACCCTGCCTGTTCTCTCCACACTCTGAGCCTGGCCAACAACCCGCTGGAAGACAAGGGTAAACCTCCTCACACACACAGTCATGTCTAGCTCTCGTCTCTAAAACCTCATTGCAGTCATCCACCTGCATTTCCCACCTGTAACTCACCTGTAACTCACCTGTAACTCACCTGTAACTCACCTGTAACGCACCTGTAACTCACCTGTAACTCACCTGTAACTCACCTGTAACGCACCTGTAACGCACCTGTAACTCACCTGTAACTCACCTGTAACTCACCTGTACCTCACCTGTAACTCACCTGTAACTCACCTGTAACTCACCTGTAACTCACCTGTAACTCACCTGTAACTCACCTGTAACTCACCTGTAACTCACCTGTAACTCACCTGTAACTCACCTGTAACTCACCTGTAACTCACCTGTAACTCACCTGTAACTCACCTGTAACTCACCTGTAACTCACCTGTAACTCACCTGTACCTCACCTGTAACTCACCTGTAACTCACCTGTAACGCACCTGTAACGCACCTGTAACTCACCTGTAACTCACCTGTAACTCACCTGTAACTCACCTGTAACTCACCTGTAACTCACCTGTAACGCACCTGTAACGCACCTGTAACTCACCTGTAACTCACCTGTAACTCACCTGTAACTCACCTGTAACTCACCTGTAACTCACCTGTAACGCACCTGTAACTCACCTGTAACTCACCTGTAACTCACCTGTAACTCACCTGTAACTCACCTGTAACTCACCTGTAACTCACCTGTAACTCACCTGTAACGCACCTGTAACGCACCTGTAACTCACCTGTAACTCACCTGTAACTCACCTGTAACTCACCTGTACCTCACCTGTAACTCACCTGTAACTCACCTGTAACGCACCTGTAACGCACCTGTAACTCACCTGTAACTCACCTGTAACTCACCTGTACCTCACCTGTAACTCACCTGTAACTCACCTGTAACTCACCTGTAACTCACCTGTAACGCACCTGTAACGCACCTGTAACTCACCTGAACTCACCTGTAACTCACCTGTAACTCACCTGTAACGCACCTGTAACGCACCTGTAACTCACCTGTAACTCACCTGTAACTCACCTGTAACTCACCTGTAACTCACCTGTAACTCACCTGTAACTCACCTGTAACTCACCTGTAACTCACCTGTAACTCACCTGTAACTCACCTGTAACTCACCTGTAACTCACCTGTAACTCACCTGTAACTCACCTGTAACTCACCTGTAACTCACCTGTAACTCACCTGTTCCTCACCTGTAACTCACCTGTAACTCACCTGTAACTCACCTGTAACTCACCTGTAACTCACCTGTAACTCACCTGTAACTCACCTGTAACTCACCTGTAACTCACCTGTTCCTCACCTGTAACTCACCTGTAACTCACCTGTAACTCACCTGTAACTCACCTGTAACTCACCTGTAACTCACCTGTAACTCACCTGTTCCTCACCTGTACCTCACCTGTAATCCACCTGTAACTCACCTGTACTCACCTGTATCACCTGTAACTCACCTGTAACTCACCTGTAACTCACCTGTAACTCACCTGTACCTCACCTGTAACTCACCTGTAACTCACCTGTAACGCACCTGTAACGCACCTGTAACTCACCTGTAACTCACCTGTAACTCACCTGTAACTCACCTGTAACTCACCTGTAACTCACCTGTAACGCACCTGTAACGCACCTGTAACTCACCTGTAACTCACCTTCACCTGTAACTCACCTGTTCCTCACCTGTAACTCACCTGTAACTCACCTGTAACGCACCTGTAACTCACCTGTAACTCACCTGTTCCTCACCTGTAACTCACCTGTAACTCACCTGTAACTCACCTGTAACTCACCTGTTCCTCACCTGTTCCTCACCTGTTCCTCACCTGTAACTCACCTGTAACTCACCTGTAACTCACCTGTAACTCACCTGTAACTCACCTGTAACTCACCTGTACCTCACCTGTTCCTCACCTGTAACTCACCTGTAACTCACCTGTAACTCACCTGTAACTCACCTGTAACTCACCTGTAACTCACCTGTAACTCACCTGTTCCTCACCTGTTCCTCACCTGTAACTCACCTGTAACTCACCTGTAACTCACCTGTAACTCACCTGTAACTCACCTGTTCCTCACCTGTAACTCACCTGTTCCTCACCTGTAACTCACCTGTAACTCACCTGTAACTCACCTGTAACTCACCTGTAACTCACCTGTAACTCACCTGTAACTCACCTGTAACTCACCTGTAACTCACCTGTTCCTCACCTGTACCTCACCTGTACCTCACCTGTACCTCACCTGTACCTCACCTGTGTTTACCTGCTGTCAGGTGTGTGTGCCCTTAGTGCCCAGCTGGCCAAGCTGCCCCTGGGTCTGAAACATCTGAATCTGTCCAAGAACTCCCTGTCTGCGAAAGGTACTCGTAATCTGAATAACCTAACCCTAACTACCCTAACACTAACTTAACCCTGACTAACCTAACCCTGTTAGACCTAACCCTGACTAACCTAACCCTGATAGAGCTAATCATAACCCTGACTAACCTAACCCTAACTAACCTAACCCTGATTAACCTAACCCTGACTTACCTAACATGACTAACCTAACCCTAACTACCCTAACACTAACTTAACCCTGACTAACCTAACCCTGATAGAGCTAATCATAACCCTGACTAACCTAACCCTAACTAACCTAACCCTGATTAACCTCGTCCTGACTAACCTAACCCTAACTAACCTAACTCTCGTATATTTTCTATTTCTATGTTTTCTCTCTCTCTCTGTCTCTGGACCAGGTGTGAACACTCTGTGCATGGCTCTCTGTGCCAACCCAGCCGCCTCCTCCACCCTCACCCACCTCGACCTGTCGGCCAACACACTGCGTGGGGACGAGCTTCCTGTAGGCCTCTGCACAGCAACGTACCAGTTACAACCAGATAGAACCAGTTACAACCAGATATAACCAGTTACAACCAGTTACAACCAGTTACAACCAGATACAACCAGTTACAAACAGATCTACCTAC
>PIJE02004754.1:0-11651 GCA_002895965.2 Coryphaenoides rupestris | reverse complement strand
CATGTCTGGTTCTACTGGTCATATCTGGTTCTACTGGTCATATCTGGTTCCAACTGTTCATATCTGGTTCTACTGGTCATATCTGGTTCTACTGGTCATATCTGGTTCTACTGGTCATATCTGGTTCTACTGGTCATATCTGGTTCCAACTGTTCATATCTGGTTCTACTGGTCATATCTGGTTCCAACTGTTCATATCTGGTTCCAACTGTTCATATCTGGTTCCACTGGTCATATCTGGTTCTAACTGGTCATATCTGTTTCTAAGAGGTCATCAGTAGAACCAGATATGACCTGTTAGAAGCCATCAGAACCAGATGTAATCAAACAGAACTAGACAGAACCAGATTAGTACAGTCTACATTAGACCAGGCAGGACTCTGTCTGGTCTAATGTAGACTGTACTTTATGGCAGTCAACAGGTTTTTACTGCTTTATGTTTTAAATGTGCAGACACCTTTGTTGTCTAATGTTTCATTCTCTTTGGTTTCTGTATTTCCATACAGAACCTCCACAACTTCCTGAGTCAACCAAACTGTCTGGAGACCCTGGACCTGTCCAGCAGTGACTGTGCCCTGGAACAGGTCAACCACTAACTAACCTCCTGTGTGCTTCTGATACAACTTCACCGTTCTGTGTTCTTCTCCAAGTGCTGAGAGCTTGTTGTGATCTTAGCATCTTGGTATGATGTTAGCTTATGTTCAGCTTGAAGTGATGCTCGCTCTGGGCGGTAAGGTCTCGTGTGACCTTGAGTTGAGTTGTATTGGGTTGAGTGGTTCCCTTCTGGTTTTGGTTTAACGGCTTCTTGCCATGTGCTTGGCGTGTGCTTGGCGTGTGCTTGGCGTGTGGTTGCAGGTGTGTGCGTCTCTCCTGAAGGGT
The DNA here is from genome assembly GCA_002895965.2 of Coryphaenoides rupestris. Taxonomy (NCBI): domain Eukaryota; kingdom Metazoa; phylum Chordata; class Actinopteri; order Gadiformes; family Macrouridae; genus Coryphaenoides; species Coryphaenoides rupestris. The sequence goes on along the minus strand of PIJE02004754.1, from coordinate 10,772 downwards.
TCCCTGAAGTACCTGAAGGTCCTCAACATGTCCAAGACTGCCTTCTCTCACAGGTCAGACTAAGAACCCTCCTCTCCCTCTCCTCAGGAGAACATCTCACCTCCTGCTCATCACTTAACCTGCTTCCTGCTCCCCATCTCATGCTCCTTGTGAGGTTTCCATCGGACACTTGGGACCTCCGAGCACAGCGGGAGATGTTTTGCCGAAATGAGGAGGAACCAAACGTAGCATTACCAAACTATCCTAGCTATTTGAAGCTTACACTTATCTTCCAAAGCTAGTTTGTTAGCAAATACATGTTTGAAGATGTTTGAAGATATAATATATGACATTAATATATAAACCTTTACCCTGTGTTATTCATAATGTCGTGGTTTTGACATATTTAAAGAACAAAATCCGAACCTTGTGCACAAATGAGGACAGGTTGCTGCTCTATGTCAGCGTGTGGTTGGCTAACCCTTCCTCTGACCTCCAGGAGGAGTAAAGAAGTTCCCCCCACCTTCAAGCAGTTCTTCAGCAGTGCCAAGGCCCTGAAGAGTGTCAACCTGTCGGGAACCAGGCTGCCTCTGGAAGCCCTCAAGTAAACACACGTCCACACTAGTAAACACACTTTTGTGGAGGCTAGCAGAGAGGCTAGCAGAGAGGCTAGCAGAGACGTGTGATAGTTCCAGCATGCTACAGCCCAGTGTGTTGTGACTCCCCAGGTCTCTGCTGCTGGGTCTGGGCTGCAACCCCAACCTCAGTGAAGTGTCTCTGGACCTCAGCTGCTGTGAGGTAATGCCTCCCATACATAAATGATCCACACACATCCATAAGTATTGATGATTGATTATTAATATCTTCCTCAGCTGCGGTCAGCAGGCTCACAGATCCTGGAGGGGTGCATCGCTGAAATCCCAAACATCACCAGTCTGGACATCTCTGACAATGGTGACTCCTCTCATCCAATCAGATCCTGGTGTTCTTCTGGAACAATAGTCTTTACAACAGTCAACAGCAACAGTCTATATCGGTAGTCAATGGGCTGCAGTAGCTCAGGAGGTAAGAGCTGGCAACAGGAAGGTTGCTGGTTCGATCCCCGGGCTCCTCCTAGCTAAGTGTGGAGGTCTCCCTGAGCAAGACACCACCTAACCCTACCTGCTCCTCCTAGCTAAGTGTGGAGGTGTCCCTGAGCAAGACACCACCTAACCCTACCTGCTCCTCCTAGCTAAGTGTGGAGGTGTCCCTGAGCGAGACACCACCTAACCCTACCTGCTCCTCCTAGCTAAGTGTGGAGGTGTCCCTGAGCAAGACACCACCTAACCCTACCTGCTCCTCCTAGCTAAGTGTGGAGGTGTCCCTGAGCAAGACACCACCTAACCCTACCTGCTCCTCCTAGCTAAGTGTGGAGGTGTCCCTGAGCAAGACACCACCTAACCCTACCTGCTCCTCCTAGCTAAGTGTGGAGGTGTCCCTGAGCAAGACTGTCGACAAGATCAAACGTGGTAACACAAGAAAAGTGAGCTATGAAGATAGAGAAAGCAATCAAAGAAAAACGAGAGAACAGTAAGTGTGGAGGTGTCCCTGAGCAAGACACCACCTAACCCTACCTGCTCCTCCTAGCTAAGTGTGGAGGTGTCCCTGAGCAAGACACCACCTAACCCTACCTGCTCCCCCTCCTAGCTAAGTGTGGAGGTGTCCCTGAGCAAGACACCACCTAACCCTACCTGCTCCTCCTAGCTAAGTGTGGAGGTGTCCCTGAGCAAGACACCACCTAACCCTACCTGCTCCTCCTAGCTAAGTGTGGAGGTGTCCCTGAGCAAGACACCACCTAACCCTACCTGCTCGCCCTAGCTAAGTGTGGAGGTGTCCCTGAGCAAGACACCACCTAACCCTACCTGCTCCTCCTAGCTAAGTGTGGAGGTGTCCCTGAGCAAGACACCACCTAACCCTACCTGCTCCTCCTAGCTAAGTGTGGAGGTGTCCCTGAGCAAGACACCACCTAACCCTACCTGCTCCTGACGTGTTGGTTGTTACCTTGCATGGTCGGCACCGCCGTCGGTGTATGAATGGGTGAATTTGAGGCAGCAATGTAAAGCACTTGCTATATAAATGCAATCCATTTACCAGTTAGTCAATAGCAACAATAGTCAATATCACACTTTGTATGTACCAGTAATCCTTCACACTGGTCTCTAACACCAGTATGTACCAGTAGGTGGTCTGCAACACCAGTATATACCAGTAGGTGGTCTGTAACACCAGTCTTGTGTCCCTGAGGTCTGGACTTGGACCTGGGCACCCTGCTGGTGTGGCTGGCTCGGAACCGTTCGATCCAACACCTGGCGCTGGGCAAGAACTTCTCTAACATCAAGTCCAAGTGGGTGGGAGGAGCTATGTTATCTAGAGCTAGCTGCTAGCTGTAGTGTGGTGGTGGAGGGTGTAGTAGTGAGGTGGTGGAGGGTGTAGTAGTGAGGTGGTGGAGGGTGTAGTAGTGAGGTGGTGGAGGGTGTAGTAGTGGTGGTGGAGGGTGGAGCAGTGAGAGACCTAATGGAACCTCTGGGTCCTCCAGGAACGTGTCTCTGGTCCTGGACGGGTTGGTCCACATGATCCAGGAGGAGGAGTCGGTGAGTTCATGGCTCCACCTGATTGGTCTCCGGCGGCTGCTCGGTGACTAATTCCGCCTTTTCCTCCGCCTCCAGCCGCTGACCTCTCTGTCGCTGGCCGACTCGCGGCTGAAGGCGGAGCTGAGTGTGGTGCTGAACGCTCTGGGTGGGAACTCCTCCCTCACCCGGCTGGACGTCAGCGGCAACGCCATGGGAGACCTGGGAGCCAAGATGCTGGCCAAGGCCCTGCAGATCAACACCAAGCTCAGGTCGCCACGGCAATCACACACACACACACACACACACACACACGCACACACACACATACATACACACACACACACACACACACACACCCAGCTCAGGTCGCCACGGAAACCACACACACACACACACACACACCCAGCTCAGGTCGCCACGGCAACTGGGGGAGGGAGGGCTGATGGACAACCACCACAAGTTACTGTAGCAACAGCACACCTGCAGAAGACGCTTTGAATTGGTGGTTTCTATGTTAACCAAGAATCCACTGTCTGTCTCCCTGTCTGCCTGCCTCTCTACCTGTCTGTGTCCCTGCCTCTCTACCTGTCTGTCTCCCTGCCTCTCTACCTGTCTGTCTCCCTGCCTCTCTACCTGTCTGTCCACCTGCCTCTCTACCTGTCTGTCCACCTGCCTCTCTACCTGTCTGTCCACCTGCCTCTCTACCTGTCTGTCTGCCTGTCCGTCTGTGCAGGACTCTGATTTGGGACAGGAACAACATCAGTCCTCAGGGTCTGCAGGACGTAGCGGCCGCTCTGGAGAAGTAGGTGGAGCAGCTCCTAGGTGGAGGAGACACCTGACTGCTTGACTGCCTGTTTGACCTGCCCTGCTGTCTGGTGAGACAGCAGGGCAGCAGGAGACGCTGTTTGTTTTTGTTTTCTGTCTGACTGTCTACTTCCTGTTGTGTACAGGAAGTGTCTGACTGTCTACTTCCTGCTGTGAACAGGAAGTGTCTGACTGTCTACTTCCTGCTGTGAACAGGAACTTCACCATTCGCTTCATGCCCATTCCCATTGTGGACGCGGCCCAGGCCCTGAAGACAAGTCCAGAGAAGACTGAAGACGCCTTGATGAAGGTCAGACCCCAGACCCTCAGACCTCAGACCCTCAGACCCTCAGACCTCAGACCCTCAGACCCTCAGACCTCAGACCCTCAGACCCTCAGACCCTCAGACCCTCAGACCCTCAGACCCTCAGACCTCGCCTCAGACCCTCAGACCCTCAGACCCTCAGACCCTCAGACCCTCAGACCCTCAGACCCTCAGACCTCAGACCCTCAGACCCTCAGACCCTCAGACCCTCAGACCTCAGACCCTCAGACCCTCAGACCTCAGACCCTACCCTGCTCTCTATATAGACAGTATAGTAGAGTAAACAGCATCACAGTGTGTGTGTGTGTGTGTGTGTGTGTGTGTGTGTGTGTGTGTGTGTGTGTGTGTGTGTGTGTGTGTGTGTGTGTGTGTGTGTGTGTGTGTAGATAGAACAGTTTCTCCTCAGGAACCACGAAAGCAGGAGGTATCTCCAGGAGCAGGCCTACAGACTGCAGCAGGGCGTTGTTACCACGACAACACAACAGGTCACACACACACACACACACACACAGTAACACACACACACACACAGACACACACACACACACAGAACAGCACAGTACCTTGCGTGTGTGTGTGTGTGTGTGTGTGTGTGTGTGTGTGTGTGTGTGTGTGTGTGTGTGTGTGTGTGTGTGTGTGTGTGTGTGTGTGTGTGTGTGTGTGTGTGTGTGTGTGTGTGTGTGTGTGTGTGTGTGTGTAGCTAGTGGACAGGATGTGTGTGAAGGTTCAGGATCACCTCAACTCGCTGTGCTGCTCTCAGGACCAGGAGGTGCAGGAAGCTGTGAGCTCAGCCCAGAGCCTCCTGCAAGATGCCCACAGCTGCAAGACGGTAATACATCATATTATCATATATCATATGATAATACATCATATTATATCATATATCATATTATATCATATATCATATGATAATACATCATATTATATCATATATCATATTATATCATATATCATATGATAATACATCATATTATATCATATATCATATTATATCATATATCATATGATAATACATCATATTATCATATATCATATGATAATACATCATATTATATCATATATCATATGATAATACATCATATTATATCATACATCATATTATATCATATATCATATGATAATACATCATATATATCATATATCATATATCATATATCATATATCATATATCATATATCATATTATATCATATATCATATATCATATATCATATATCATATATATATCATATATATCATATATCATATATATATATACATATCATATATCATATATATATATATATAATATCATATATCATATATCATATATCATATATATATACATATCATATTATCATATATCATATAATAATATTATATCATACATATATATCATATATCATATTAGATAATACATCATATCATATATCATAAATACATCATATTATCATATATCATATGATAATACATCATATTATATCATATCATATTATATCATATATCATATGATATACATCATATTATATATATCATATGATAATCAATGATATATGATATAATATTATTATTATCATATCATATGATCATACATCATATTATATCATATATCATATGATCATACATCATATTATATCATATATCATATGATCATACATCATATATATCATATGATCATACATCATATTATATCATATATCATATGATAATACATCATATTATCATATATCATATGATCATACATCATATTATATCATATATCATATTATATCATATATCATATGATCATACATCATATTATATCATATATCATATGATCATACATCATATTATCATATATCATACATATATATCATATGATCATACATCATATCATATATCATATATCATACATCATATTATCATATCATATATCATTATCATATTATCATATATCATATATATACATATTATCATATCATATATCATAGATGATATATCATATTATATATCATATATCATAGATGTTTCAAAGTTCAAGTTATTTATTGTAACTTCACAATTTACACGTGAGTATAAGCAGTGAGTGAAAAACGTTTTGTGCAAAACGCCCGACAGCCGACAGTAATTATAAAGAATACAAAATATAATAAGAACTACAAAATAGAAATAGAACTATAAATAGAAATTCTCTGTAAAATAAGTAAATGAAATATAAAATGAAATGGAATATAAAATGAAATGGAATATACAGCAAAAATATCCAGGTGAGCAATACACATATAAATCGATGTACTAAAATATACATTGTTATATGCTGACATTCACAGAATGTCACAGAATACCTTCTCAGACAGTCAACACAACACTAGCACCAGCAGTTGGCACCAGGACTAGCACTAACACCAGTACTAGCACCAGGACTAGCACTAACACCAGTACTAGCACCAGGACCAGCACTAGCACTAGCACTAGCACCAGCACTAGCACCAGGACCAGCACTAACACCAGTACTAGCACCAGGACTAGCACTAACACCAGTACTAGCACCAGCACCAGCAGTAACACTAGCACCAGGACCAGCACTAACACCAGCACTAGCACCAGCACTAGCAGTAACACTAGCACCAGGACCAGCACTAACACCAGTACTAGCACCAGGACCAGCACTAACACCAGTACTAGCACCAGCACTAGCAGTAACACCAGTACTAGCACCAGGACTAGCACCAGCACTAGCAGTAACACTAGCACCAGGACCAGCACTAGCAGTAACACTAGCACCAGGACCAGCACTAACACCAGTACTAGCACTAACACCAGTACTAGCACCAGGACTAGCACTAACACCAGTACTAGCACCAGGACTAGCACTAACACCAGCACCAGCACTAGCAGTAACACTACCCTAGCACCAGGACCAGCACTAGCAGTAACACCAGCACAGCACTAGCACCAACACTTAGCGCTGCTACCAGCACTAGCTCCAGCAGTAACAACTTATCACCAGGACTAGCACTAGCAGTAACACTTAGCACTAGCATTTAGACATTGATGCCGAACTTGTTCAGCAGCCTGATGGCCTGACTGTGGAAGCTGTCTCTGAGTCTGCTTCACTTGATACTGCGGTATCGCCTGCCTGACGGTAGAGTGTGTACAGTTCGTGGCTGGGGTGGTTGTTGTCTTTAATAATCCGTTTGGCCTTGGCCACGCCACCGCCTGGGTATATATCCAGGAGGGAGGGAAGCTCACCTCCAACGATGTACTGGGCCGTCCGCACCACCCTCTGTAGTGTTCTACGCTCCAGTGCGGTGCAGTTCCCGTACCAGACGGTGATGCATCCTGTAAGAACACTCTTGATGGTACAGGAGTAGAATGTTCTGAGGATGCGGGGGCACATGTTGAATTTCCTCAGTCGCCTGAGGAAATACAGGCGTTGTTGGGCCTTTTTCACCACGTGTGTGGTGTGCGTGGTCCATGTGAGGTCCTCGGAGATGTGCACGCCGAGGAACTTGAAGCCGCTGACCCTCTCCACTGCAGCACCGTCGATGGAGATGGGGGCGTGCTCTCCTCTCCGCTTCCTGTAGTCCACGATCAGCTCCTTGGTCTTCTTGACGTTGAGGGCGAGGTTGTTTTCTTGGCACCACTGTGCCAGTGATCCAACCTCCTCCCTGTAGGCTGTCTCGTCGTCGTCGGCGATGAGACCCAACCCAGATGATAGATGATATATCATATTATCATATATCATATCATATAATCATATTATCATATTATCATATATCATATCATCATATCATCATTTATCATATCATATCTATCATAACAGCTAACATGTTGTGTATCTCTGTCCCGCTCTCAGCTGCTGCCCAACCTGTACCACCTGAGGGCCCCTGGGGGCCTGGGGCCCTGCACAGGAGCCATCCAGGACACCCTGCAGGTCATGGCTGGGGAGCTGGCCCTGGTGGTGGACCAGCAGCTGCAGGTAGCCTAGCCGCTAGCCGCTAGCCGCGAGCCGCTAGCCACGAGCCGCGAGCCGCTAGCCACGAGCCGCTAGCTGTATGATGTTTTTAATGATTTTAGCTGTTTGTAAAAACATTCTCCTGCTCCTCCCCCTCTCTCCTGCTCCTCCTCCTGTCTCCTCCTCTCTCCTGCTCCTCCTCCTCTCTCCTGCTCCTCTTGCAGGTGCTCCTCTCCTGCATGGTGGACACAGCAGAGGGGGTGTGTCCCCATGTGATGAGGAGGAGGAGTCTGAGGGAGGAGCTGGAGGAGGCGTGCGGGGACAGGGTGGAGGTTCCTCGTTCCTTCATCACCTCCACCCTCCTGGAGCAGTGTGGGGTCGACATCATTAACAAGATCAGGTACATATAGACACTATATATATATGTATATATACTGTATATACACTATATATATGCACTATATATATACTATACATATACACTATATATATACTATACATATACTATACATACAATATATATATACACTATATATATACTATACATATACACTATATATATACTATATATATATACTATACATATATACTGTATATACATATATATACACTATATATATACTATACATATACACTATATATATACTATACATATACACTATATATATATACTATACATATACACTATATATATACTATACATATACACTATATATATACTATACATATACACTATATATATACTATACATATACACTATATATATATACTATACATATACACTATACATATACACTATATATATATACTATACATATACACTATATATATACTATACATATACACTATATATATATACTATACATATACACTATATATATACTATACATATACACTATATATATACATATACACTATATATATACTATACATATACACTATATATATACTATACATATACACTATATATATACTATACATATACACTATATATATACTATACATATACACTATACATATACACTATATATATATACTATACATATACACTATATATATACTATACATATACACTATATATATATACTATACATATACACTATATATATATACTATACATATACACTATATATATACTATACATATACACTATATATATACTATACATATACACTATATATATATACTATACATATACACTATATATATACGATACATATACACTATATATATATACTATACATATACACTATATATATACTATACATATACACTATATATATACTATACATATACACTATATATATATACTATACATATACACTATATATATATACTATACATATACATATATATACTATACATATACACTATACATATACACTATATATATATACTATACATATACACTATATATATACTATACATATACACTATATATATACTATACATATACACTATATATATATACTATACATATACACTATATATACTATACATATACACTATATATATACTATACATATACACTATATATATACTATACATATACACTATACATATACACTATATATATATACTATACATATACACTATATATATATACTATACATATACACTATATATATACTATACATATACACTATATATATATACTATACATATACACTATATATATATACTATACTACTATACATATACACTATATATATACTATACATATACACTATATATACTATATACTATATTACATATACACTATACTTATATATACTATACTATACATATATATATATACTATACATATACATATACACTATATATATACTATACATATACACTATACATATACACTATATATATACTATACATATACACTATATATATACGATACATATACACTATATATATACGATACATATACACTATATATATATACTATACATATACACTATATATATACGATACATATACACTATATATATACGATACATATACACTATATATATATACTATACATATATACATATATATATATATATACATATACATATATATACACTATACATATACACTATATATATATACTATACATATACTATATACTATACATATATACATACACTATATATACTATTATATATATACTATACATATACACTATATATATATACTATACATATACACTATATATATATACTATACATATACACTATATATATACTATACATATACACTATATATATACGATACATATACACTATATATATACGATACATATACACTATATATATACTATACATATACACTATATATATACTATACATATACACTATATATATAACTATACATATACACTATATATATACACTATATATACTATACATATACACTATATATATACTATACATATACACTATATATATATACTATACATATACACTATATATATACTATACATATACACTATATATATATACTATACATATACACTATATATATATATACTATACATATACACTATATATATACTATACATATACACTATATATATATACTATACATATACACTATATATATACTATACATATACACTATATATATATACTATACATATACACTATATATATACTACTATACATATACACTATATATATACTATACATATACACTATATATATATACTATACATATACACTATATATATACTATACATATACACTATATATATATATACTATACATATACACTATATATATATACTATACATATACACTATATATATACTATACATATACACTATATATATATATACATATATACTATTACATATACACTATATATATATATATACTATATATACATATACACTATATATACTATACATATACACTATATATATATACTATACATATACACTATATATATATACTATACATATACACTATATATATATACTATACATATACACTATATATATAACTATACATATACACTATATATATACTATACATATACACTATATATATATACTATACATATACACTATATATATATACTATACATATACACTATATATATACTATACATATACATATATATATACTATACATATACACTATATATATATATATATACTA